>JAJMFP010000171.1:0-277868 GCA_030574855.1 Taiozyma rabaulensis
TATCAGTTGCTGCCTATGTTCTATTCAACTTCTCAACATGGGGCTCCAATGCTAGTTTCTCAGTGTACTTAACACATTACATTCGTGATGACAAGTTTCCCAACGCGTCTAAGTTGGATTTCGCCGCTATTGGTGGCTTACAATACGGTGCCGGTCTTCTAATCATTCCATTTTTCAGTGATTTAATCATTGCAAGAGTTTCAGAGAGGGGTTTGATATTGGTGGGCGTTATTTCACAGTTCTTAGCAAACCTATGCGCTAGTTATACAAAGCAGAAGTGGCAGCTGTACATAACTCAAGGTTTGTTACAGGCTTTTGGTATTGCCTTCATAGTCGTTCCTGGCTATTCAATCATTCCCAAATGGTTCAAGAGTGGTAATAAGACATTTGCCCAAGGTTTGACCAATTGTGGGTCTTCTATTGGTGGTTTGTTCTTCTGTTTGTTTAACGAATATCTAATCACAAAGAAAGGACTGGACTTCACCTTAAGAATCCAGTGTGCAATTTGTGTGGCACTAGATATTGGTGGGTTGTTGCTGGTGCAAATACCAGATAAGTCTGATGCCAACAAACCACAGCCATTGAAGTCACAATCTAAGACGATTCTTTCAAATGTCGGCTTCTGGTTACAACAGATTTGGGGTGTCTTTAACATGGTTGCCTTCTTGATTTGTCTATACCTTCTTTCTGATTTTCTGGTTTCATTGGGGTTCAGTTCCCATCAAGGCTCTATTGTTGCTTCTATGGTCTCTGTCGGTGCCATTTTCGGCCGTCCAATCTGCGGTATACTGAGTGATCGTTACGGTAGCATCAACATTACACTACTGAGTCAGGCTATCATGGTGGTGCTGATATTTGGAATGTGGATTCCTGCAAAGAATGTCCCAGTAATGATTGTGTTTGGTCTGTTAGCTGGTTCATTTATGGGCACTATCTTCACCAGTTTGAGCTCCATCTCAGTTGAGGTTCTGAATGGCGATTTATCGTTATTGGTCAACACACTTAATATTTTCCTATGTGTACTGGCAGTGGGCTCTATATTAGCTCCTACATTAGCATTGACTTTAAAATCTGGGTCCAACTATAACCATGCTATCATTTTCACTGGTTTTATGAATGTCGGTTCGGTGTTGGCGCTCCTAGCATTGAGAGTTCACTTGTTGAGAAGGGATAAAAGATTGGGTAAAGAACACCAGTTATTTTACAAGATAGCCAAAATGTGATATTCTTATGATCTTTCTATCAAATGAATATTGAACCTGTAGTTTGTAGCGCCACTACCTTGTAAACCCGGGTAACATCGGCTGTATAAAACGATTTCGCGGAAATGATATAGAGTGCGAATTTCGAAAACGAGCAGATTGTACTGATATCTTGAACTCGTTACACTCTCAATTCTCTCTCCAGCACCCTTCCACTCAACTCCAGCTCACACCTAGTCACAATGGCCACCAGCTCACTTGCATCTACCATCACAGCAATTGCCCAACCACAATATTTCACACCTGGTATACTCTCTGGTGTTATTGTCTCATTGATCCTACTGTTCATCTTGATCACTGCTATCACATGGTTAGCCTCCCTAGATATCAGTTATGGTGCCCTAGAGAAGAAAGCTGACGCTAAGAAGGCTCAATAGATGTAATGGTGCTCGAGATTGTGCGCTACCAATTAAGTTTCTTCTACGTGCTGGTCATTTTTTTCAAAACTCCCATGAATGGTTCACTTGATGCTGTATACTTTTGTTGTTATTTAATAGACCCAAGGAACGATCTTGTATGGAACTTGTTTTTCGTATTCTTCCCAAGCCTTGCCATATTTTTCCTTACATTTGGCAGAATCTCTTAGTTGTCTGTGAAGTAACAATGAGGCAAAGTAAATGGCGTAGTAGAATGTCAATGGAGTTTTGAACTCTGCCGTTAAACACCATGCGAACGCATATAACCAATCACCAAAGTAGTTTGGATGTTGACTTAGTTTCCACCACCCATCGACTAATAATCTGGTCTTTCTCTCAGTTGGAATGGCTCTCAAGTGGTCTAATTTACCTTGACGGAATTTATCCTTTTGATTGTTGGAAGCCTTGAAGATGTAGAAACCAACCATACTTAGCAAGATGATGAACAATGAAAATTGTGGACCCAAAGTCACAGGCTCAACAGCTAAATATCTAGCGTGTAATGAATATGAGAATGGGACTAATGCCAAATCACCAAAGGCCAACATGAAGCCGAAACCGTCTGTGGTGATATCCATCATTGTTAGACAACCCTCTTCATTCAAGACACCGTCAAGGACATAGATAGCTTGTAAAACGTTGAATAGAACCATTGAGTCAGTAACATACCCCAATTTCAAGTATTGGTGGTGCATGGAGGCCAAATTGATCAATAACCACAATAACATACCAGGTCTCAATTCACAGAATAGTTTGATATCCCAAGAGCCAATTCTTGGGTTCAACTCACGACCAATAAACCAATCATAGATGAAGTTACCTGTGTTACCACCTACGGATAATATTCTCTCCTTGGTGCCCTTGCCGTTTGGCTTGGTCAATGGGATGAAGGAAATGGCATAAACAAACACAGCTAATAGGAATGAGAAGACAATGGCAACAACAGCAAATTCTAAGATGTGAGAGTATAGGAACTGTAATTCTGGTAATTGGCCATTGGTGATTTGATATCTAAACGCTAAGACAGCAGCTAATAATGTGCTCAATGAGACACCGTTCACCAAATATGAGAGTTGAGTGCCATCGCGTAATTGGACACCTTTGGCTGTGTAGCCGGGTAGCACTAGATCAAACAGGGCTAGACCAAAGAACCACAGGAGGTAGTAAGTCCACACTTGTTGGTCAAAGATCAAATCATAGGCAGTCTTACCCTTGAAATCAAGGAACTTCTCTAGATCAACGTCAACACCGACTAAGTGGTAGTCCTCATTGACCAATTGGTGGAAAACGATCAACAGAGAAGGAAGACCCAGAGTGATGGCAATGACACCTGGAAGACCACCGAATTCTTTGTGCTTCGTCACGGGATTCAGAGCTGACATTGTGTTCTGGTTCTGATGGGATGTGATGTGTGTAGAGATCATGTTTACTGATTTTTTTGAGAATCTTCTCGTATATATTTTGCTCTGCTTATACGAGAACATAATGAAAGTGACGATTGCTTGCTGCCAATGGTGATGTTACTAAATGCAATGGTGTACCTAAGATATTGAATCGTCTGCCAGAAGGACGAGAGAACCAATCTCTTGGGTGATAGGTGCACGAGTGACGAGCGTGTTTCCGTTCTTGCATTGCATTAGAGAGCTAATCAATGCCTCTTGCAGCCTATTAAAAGCTCTTCAAGTCGCTGCAATGATATTCTTTATCACTACGGTGTTGCTTGAGTACCAGATCTCTGAATTGGGACTCTACGAATGCAATAAAACCCACCAGATGTGCTCGTGCACACTCACCAGCGTGTCCTTAGCCAAAACCTCTCATCTCCATAGTTAACGGAAATTGAGCTAAAAAATGGAAAATCCGATGGTGTCAGCCAGAGATAACACCTTTCCTCTCAGCAACTCACAAAATGGCCCTTGATATTCCACAGTAAGTGCCAAAAACTATGTACAAGAAGCTTTTAATCCCAATTACTGACGAAATAACTAGATCCGTCGTCAACAAGCTGGTGTTCTTCACCTCCATGATGGTGTTCTTCCCATTGGTTGTCTTCTTCTCAGCCCAATACTTATTCAGTGAGTAAATTTACCAATCTTCACAGTGGTGTGATGGCATACTAACATATACTAGGTGGTAACTCAATCGTCTCGGGTGGTCTAGCTGCTGCTGCTGCTAACGTTGTTTTGGTCGGTTACATCGTCGCTGCCTACTCTGAGGATGTTAAGCTAGAGAGTACTGGTAAAGATGAGGATATCAAGCTTGATTGAAGGAAGAGGATACTTAATCCTTCTATGTCACACTCCAAGATGACAATCACGAAACAGCAGCGACCTGACACCCTTATTTATGTACATTCCATCGTATTTGAACATTCGTAGGTTTCTTAGCCTGTGATTACGTAAGACTCACGTATATTTGATAGAAAATCGATGGACTAGCTTCAACACAGCACATAAACACCATCTTTATCACAAAATGGTTCAGCAATTGAGTCTTTTTGGCTCCGTCTCATCAACACAGATACAACTGACACTCGATTCACTAGCTACATTGTCAGGTTCCAGACCAACACACTATGAAAACCTGACATTATTGACCTCTCCAAAGACCATCGTGAAGTATGAACCAAACAGTAAAAATGCCCAGTACGAACAGCATAAACTCCATTTCAAGACTACATTTACCACCACAGATCATTCACAGTATGAGGACTGGATCCTACAGACGTCAGATATCCCATCTGCTGGTAAGAGAAAGATTTCAACGCAGACAATCTTGGAGAGTTATATCAAACTACAGAAGAATCAAACTTTTGAAACGTTGCTTGATGACTTGGGGTATAAAGTTGAAGCGAAATACGTGGTGAAAGGTGAGAGAGTTTTCTATGGATATGTCACAATTGAAGTCTTTCAAATCTTCTTGGTACAGGAAGATGGCACTTTGAAGAACATTGATGATTATTTACACGTCGTGAAGGTCTTCATAAACGTTGAGAAATCCACTGATGTTGAAAACTTGACTAAAGCCTCACAAGAACTACTGAATCTGAAAACAGATTTACAAGGGCTGATAGACCTTGAAATGCCAGATAGAAACTCAATGGATTCCAGAATCGGTCTACGAAAGTGAAAACAATTGCTCAAATTCAAACAGTAAAATGCATGTTATGATTAATATAAAGTGTGTTAGTATACAGTAGACCTCATGAAACACCCTCTTTTCTATTTTTTCTTGTTCAATTCATCTAGTTTAGCTTTGGTCTTTTCGATTTTTCTTCTCTTTTGACGAAGTTCATCTTGTCTATTTTCCTTTTGTTCATTGGAATATTTCATCTTCTTGTACAACTTACGTTGTTTGTTGGACATCATGATCATCTTTAATTCTTTTTCTTCATCTTCCTTGGACTTGTTGGCCTTTCTCTTCTTGTTCTTTTCTTCCTTCAAGTCATCCTTGATATCACTGTATGCAACACCCTTGGCTTCCAATTCTAGTTCCTTTTGGGCCTTTAGGTCTTCATCAACATCTTCTTCCTCTTCTTCGACATCTTCGACGTCTTCATCATCAGAGCCGATTTCCACGTCTTCATCTTCACTTTCTTCTTCTTCATCACCTTCAACATCTTCCAATTGTTCTTCTGGGTTGTAACCACCAGCATCACCCCATGGTGACAAGTGAGGAGGTAGAGTTTCACCAGGTAGGTAGTCATTCACTGGAAGTAGGGTGGCCTTGTTCAAAGAATCAAAGACCCATTGAGGTTGAACATATGTTCTACCTTGGACCTTACCGTTGATCTTTGGTCTATCGACGATTTGATGTGTGATGTTATCTAGTTTTAAAGAGCTGACATCCTCACCGTTCATTCTTAGCTCATCGATGGTCAATTCACTAATCACTTTACCACCACATGATAAGATGATCAATTCTAGGACGTCTAACGGGACTTCACGACCAATGAAGAAGACAAAGTTTTCGAATAGAGTTGATTTGGCGTTTTCGAATTTGGATGGTTGGATCAATGAATCACCAGCGTTCTTGTTAGTGTCTTTGAATTCATCTAGTTCAACTTCATCAACTTGTTCATCATCTTCCTCGGCGGATTCAGTTTCTTCATCTTCCTTATCAGCTTCTAGGGCTTTCTTCAAGAACTTAGCAGAAACTTCAGAGGCTTCAACTTCAGCACCAGTTTGTTCTTCGACTTGTGGTAGTAATGATGAGAATTTCTCAGATGACTCTAGGATGAAGGCAGATAGACCACCGACACCTTTGATCTTTTTGGAATCTAGTTTTGGTGGATATATCAAACCAGCATCAGTGTATAGTTTGAATAGGATGAAATGCAATAGAGTGGAGTAGAATTCCAAGAATGTCAACATGATTCTGAAATCAATGTCATTTGGGATGTTTTGTGGGAACTTGAATGGGACTAACCATCTGACTTCAACACCTTTAACAACGGCTTCGTAGTAGACACCCTTGATGGAGACAAAGACTTTTCTCAAAGCTCTTTCCTTAGCAACGTAGGCTAACCATTGGTTACAGATGTTGTTGGCATCTTTGGTGACTCTAGCAGAGACCTTATCAGTGGCTGGCATAATGGAGAATAGGAATAGCATGTTTAGGGCATCATCAATGTCTCTAAGAGCATCTTGGAAAGTTGGATATCTCTCCTTGATAACATGATCTAGTTTGTATTTTGGTCTGTTGTCTTCTAATCTTTTAGCATCACTGATATCACCTCTACCAATAGCCTTGTTCAATTTCTTTGAGAAGGACTTGTGTTCTCTGAATTTGTTCAGGATAGGTTCATGTAGCAAGTATTGGATATCCTTGTAGTAGTAGAAAGTAGTTGGAGCAGTGGAACCCTTGTTGGCTTTTCTTTTGTTTCTTGGTTCTCTTGGGTAGATACCTTTGAAGATACACAAACGACGGAAATCAGCCAGAGAGACCTGCAGCTTCTTCACGGCCTGGGTTCTGGTGATGAAGTTCTTGGCGTTACCTCTGACGTTCTTCTTCTTGATTCTCATCTTGGACCGTGCAAAAGTGGTGAACTTGTGTGGGAAAGTTGCAGTTGGTGCCAGATCTTTTTTTCTTTTCATCTTAAAATTTTTTTATGGAAGCGATGAGCTCTACTAAAAACGGTAATATTCGCGACTCCGTTTGGGGCGCACACTTCACTAAAAATGAATAATCGAAGTTGGTACAATAAACTGCGCTTTACCTTCAGTTTAAGAGACTTGATCCGAGATGTTTACCCTAAGAATTGTTCCCAGAACACTCACCAGACAATACACCACCAGAATAGGCAAGGCCCTGAAAACTCCGGAGGAAATATCACAACTTCTGAAGACACCAACGTGGAACGTTAAAGAGCTAACCACAGACAATACTTCCAGAACAAACCTGATAGACAGAACCCAAGTGGAGAAACTCCTCCAGCTTTCAGGTCTTGAGGTCACATCAGAACCTGAGATCGATGAGATAATATCCAATCTGAAAGAGCAAGTCAAGTTTATTGACCAACTACACTCCATTGAGGTCACTTCATCAGTATCATCTCCATCATCTAAAAGACTGTCATTGTCAGACATACAACAACAAATTTCCACACAACAGCCAGAGGCTACAAAAGGTGAAACCCCAAATAGTTGGAATCCAATGTCTATCACTAAGGAATCTAAACACGGTAATTATATAGTCAAGGAAGGTCTGATTAAAGACAAGCAATAAATACAAGTATAACGGATGAACAAAAGTCTAGTAGTATCTCAATCTTCTAGAACGTTGTTCTTTGATTTTAGTGTTCAAATACCACCCGTACACAGCACCAAAGGCGGAGCCACCTAAATGAGCTGCGTAATCAAACGACCCCCATCTCATAGCACAACCGACAACGTTCCAGATGATTGAAGCCAGGAAGGCCACGGCCGCACCACCAGGAACAGGGAACACGAATAACATGATCTTTGCAGTTGGGAATAAGGCGGAGAATGTACCAAAGACGGCAAATAATGCCCCAGATGCACCTAAACTAGGAGCAGTGATTGGGATTTTCATGATGATTGGGTAGGCAATTGACACTAATGAACTGAAAACGGCACCGTTCAAGTATAAAGTCAAGAAGTTAGCAGGACCAATAGCAGCAGCTAACGAGGTACCGAATGAATACAATGCGATCATATTCATAGCCAAGTGCCAGACTTCCTGGTGTGAGAATGCAGAACCGATGATGGACCACTTACTGTATAGTCTATCCTTCTCCAATAGGGCATAACGGTTCAAAGTCTTCCAAAGAGCAGGGATACGCCATAGACCAAACACTGCAAGGTTTGCGCCAATCAGGGAGTATACCAGCACAGAAGGGTTGTTCAGCACTTTGATAACAGGGAGGTTCAACAAGTACGGAGTGACAAAGTATGTGGTGGGAAAGAATATCAGGGCAAAGATACCAGCTTTCTTCAAAGTTTCAAAGTTTTGTTTATAATTGTAGTTGGAAACTCTAATGAATTGGACTTTCCCAGTGGATGAAAAGTTTCGTAGTTGGATTGAAGGTTTGATGGTGGATTGTTTTGATAAATAAGGGAATATTGAAGACTTCAAAGTGCATTGGTTGAATCTTGACTTGAGCATGGTTTGTTTCATGGAATTACTCCATGATTGTATTGGTGACTTGTATAGTGGCTTGGATATGGTGTTTCCGAGGAAGAAGAACTTCCCCTGGTTCATCAGAAACTTGCTCATGTTCTAATGATCTTGGTGAATTAGAATGCGATGGCAATTAATGTGAAGGCAAAATGTCTTTGTACCGGATCTTGAAGGCCTTTACGGATTTTCTATCGTTGATTAGATAAGCAGAAATAGTCACGTGTATCATCACGTGCACAGTGTCCTCACGGAAGCTAGCATCCGATTATTTTCGTGATTTATCAGGGCTTTCGCGCTCGGTTTTTCCGCAAAGTTGTGCCAATTTTCGTTTTTTCACCCAGAATCGTCCCAATCAGGCAGCACGGGCCGCGATTGCTTGTTCGGTTATATCTAAATGACATCATAATTGGGGTAAATAAAATCTGCTGGGTCGAACACTAGTTTAGCACGGGAGGCATAGAGGAAGGTGCAGTAGAGGCGAGTACAGGCACTGTGGCAGCCAATCATAGTCCTTATCTCTGTGTCACGCTGTGGAGAAGAAATTGCAGGGGTTTTCCAGAAGGGGCGTTGCTGGTGGTGCGAAAGCTTCTCTCACATGGTGCCTGGGCATCGGCCATTGTTGCCAGAACTTAGAAACAGTTCAAAAGGTGAAACGCAATCTTCAACGAATCCCGGTGAGCGGGACGGCGCTAAGGCCCAGCGTGGACTGAGCTCCTCGAGATACAGAAGCCCGTAGAACTCTGAGGGGACAAATCCCCGTTGCTCGCGTAGAATCTCCAAGAAGTTCTTTTACAGCTTCTCAGTCACAGGCCGGCTCTCCTCTGGTAATTTTTTGCGCAAAAAAGAAACTCAAAAATTTAGGAGAAAAACATCAGAACACAATCAGGAAAAACGTTGTACTTAAACACTCCAACAAGACCAACAAATAACCGTATAAAACCAACCTGAAAAGGACCCGCCTCTCCTCTTACACCCACACCCGGACACATTGAACCCTCCACTTCCGCCGCTGCCACCCCACTTTCCCCAGGCCTTCCCGCCCTTGCCATGCCGTCCACACAGACTATGAACCCTTCTCAGTCCAATGCTGCAGCACCTGCCAGAGCGCCTGCTCACAGGGACCTGAAGCTCGACACAAGCGTCACCACCGAGAAGAGCGAGCACAAAAAGGAGAAGAAGGAGAAGAAGCACGGCTTTAGAAAGCTGTTCCACAAGAACAAAGCTGTCAAAGACTCGGACCTATCCAAGGCATCATCACCTTCGTCTACTAGCACAACTGCCGCTGCTTCTCCACCAGCGGAGAGTCTGAAGAGAACAGCCTCACAGCTCAAGAAACATCACAACTCCAACCCATTCGTCAACAGCCATAATGAGAACTTGACCGGTGCCTCTGCCATCCTCGGGACTGGTAATGATATCGCTGCCCCAAGAAACGGGAGAGTGAGTAGGCAATCAACCTTCAGCAATGGCCACCACCAAACAAAAGTGCCACCTGCCACTCCGTTTGCCGACTCCAAAAGTTCGAGCAGAGAGGCTTCCAGAATCGCTTCACAGCAGTCACAGGCTGGCGGCTCAATAATACCGCTGAAGGAAGAAGAAAAGAACATCTTGCCTCTGCCTATGAGAGACCCTAATGACTACCTACCAGAAGAATTGAAGCAGGAAACCACTGAATTGTACGACAAGTATCAATTCGATGACAAGGCTGAAACCCCTGTGCTGGGTACTGGTGGCTCTGCCGTTGTTGTTGCCATTGTCAGAAAAGTCAAGGAGACTGTTGAAAAGGATGGTGTTTCACAAGAAAAGACTGTCACTTATCCATATGCCTTGAAGAAGTTTAGGCTACTGGAGAAGGAGCAACCAGACAAGTTCTATGACAGATGTTTGGAGGAGTACATAATCGCCAAAGAATTGAGTACGAACCAACATGTGATCAAGACCTATGAACTAATGAGAACACCGACTCTTCGGGGAGTCAACCGCGGCTGGGGGTTTGTTCTGGAGAGTTGCCCAGGTGGTGACCTATTCTCCGTTATGGAACGCACTGGCTGGAAATCGTTGCCTCTACACGAGAAATTCTGCTTGTTCAAACAAACTTGTTACGGTGTTAAGTATATGCATTCAAAGGGCTACGCTCATAGAGATTTGAAACCTGAAAATATTCTGCTTGATTCACATGGTGTCGTGAAGATTACCGATTTTGGTGTTGCTGTTAAGATTGAGAGCAAGGAAGGTGAAGAACCAAAGAAGTTCAACTCCATTGTTGGTTCTGCTCCATATATGCCTCCAGAAGTTGAAGCATTGAAACATTCCCAGAAGACATTTTATGATCCTTTCAAGATGGATATGTGGGCTCTTGGGATTATCTTGTTGAACATTGCCTATTCTTCATCACCATTTGTGCATGCCTCTCCAACTGATTCACAATATAGAGAGTACCTATTATCATACACTGGTTACTGTCAAACTCATCCATCATTTTTGAAAGGTGATAAAGTGAATGGTCCAGGTATTGAGTACAAATGGGCTAGAGAATTCAAGAACCCTGGTGGTGCTAGAGTTGCTTGGAGATTAGCTGATCCTAATGAAAATACCAGATATACCATTGATGATTTGTTCAATGATCCATGGTTACTGTCCATTGAAACATGTTGCAAGGAAGATAACGACGAAGAACATAATCATTTGGTGAATGTTGGTACTTCAAACAACAACTCTAGAACAAATTCAAGAAACCCTTCAAGACACAATTCAGCGTCAAGCAATTCCCTTCCAATTCCAAAGACGAAATCCATGTTGGACTTTGATGAAGCACCAATGGAAGCTACCAAGACAATTGCTGCTCCTGACTGTGAAACATTATCTGAATCACCACTTGCCTCCACCACTGAAACTCAACAATCATTCTCCGCTCTGCCACCATTACAAGAACACAATGAATGCGAGACCACGCCATCTTCTCCAATCCCATCATCACCTGTTGAAATGTTAAAGACTGCATCACATGAAGACTCAGATGATGCACTGACCTTCAGACCAAACTCATCGATGATTTCAGATTCCGAAAGTGGTCCAACAAAGACATTTCAAAGACAGACTAGTTTTTCCAGTGTATCTTCACATACTTCAAATGGGAACACACGTTCTGGTTCCACTGCCAGTTTGAATAAGGGGAAATCGGTCCCAGTGCATCATCATGTTGAAATTAGTAATGTTGTTAATCATGGTCACTCGAACCACATCGGTGCTGTGAAGAAGAGATGATTGATCATACTCGTGTTTGTTTTAGTATTGTTTTGTGTTATATTTCCACGGTGGTTTTGTGTTCACAGTTTTGTTTTGTTGTCACTTGTTTTGTTTAATTGGTAGTTAAAATCTATTTATAGGGATAATTTAAAGGTTTGTTTTATATATAAGCTTTTGTGTAGGTCTGCTGTTGGTGGATACTATACCTACGTTATGTACGATCTCCTTCCACGCTAAAAAATTCTAAGCGGAAAAATTCAGATCTAACCTTCAACTGACATCTACAACCCAAATTCTTGCCATCAAGAACATGAGTAAATACGTTACCTCTGGGATACTGGGTGCTGGTGTCACCGGTGCCGTTGCTAACTTCTTCTGGGGCAAATCTTCCACCACGGAGACTCCAAACCCAACTTCGACGGGGAGCCCATTACCAGTGATCTCCAAACCACAAAGTCCCCCAGCTAATCCCGGCCAGGTGAACCCAGCTGCTTTCTTCAAATACGGGTTCCCAGGTCCAGTGCATGATCTACAGACACGCCAAGAGTTCGTTAGTGTCTACGATAGACAGACGCGTAATCCATACTACGTCGTTGAACACATCACTGCCGAATCGTTAAAGAATGGTGGTCAGGTTGATAGAAAAAATGCCATCTTTAAAGAAGATGAAAAGATCCCACAATTGTACAGAGCTCAGCTAAGAGATTATTTCAGAAGTGGGTACGATCGTGGTCATCAGGCCCCTGCTGCTAATGCTAAATTCAATCAAGATGCCATGAATGAGACTTTCTATTTGACCAATATCTCACCTCAAGTGGGTGATGGTTTCAACAGGGACTACTGGGCCCATCTGGAGTTCTTTGCTAGGGATTTGACCAAACAGTATAAGAATGTTAGAATTGTGACGGGGCCATTGTACTTACCAAAGAAATGTGCTGATGGGAAATGGAGAGTTGAGTATGAAGTCATTGGTAATCCTCCAAACATCGCTGTTCCAACTCATTTCTTCAAACTACTGGTGGCTGATAGAGGTACCGACGATTTGAGTGTTGCGGCCTTTGTGCTTCCAAATGACAAGATCGACAATGCTACACCACTGAGATCCTTTGAAGTCCCTGTTGATGCTCTGGAAAGATCATCAGGCTTACAATTCTTGCAAAACGTTCCTGTTTACAACAAGAAATCATTGTGTAAAGAGACCACTTGTGAAATCACAGTGAGAGAATTCAACAACGCTTTACCAAAGGCCAATACCCCTCCACTAGGTCTACCTGCTCCAAAATAGAATAGTTCTTATAGTCATTAAAATGCATTATCTGTATATATTGTATGTGGCAAACTTGTATTATGTACATGCTTTTCATTAGTCATTAAAGTGTGATAGTGATGGCGATAGTGGTAGTGATAGCTGAGTCATCATTTGGAAGACAACCGCTTCAAGGTCTTGTTCTGCTTCACCAATTTGATACTTGCAGATTCCCAATTTTGGACAAACCTTCTCATGGATTCGTCAGATGAGATACCGACTTGACGGAGAAGACTGTTCATCTTCCTACTGATGTCGATCTTGATAGCTAATGGTGATAGCCCCAGTTCGAATAGCTCATTGCAACACCAATTCAAAGTGTCAGTATCTCTGATCTTGATTGCTTGATCCAGTATGGTCTTGACTATGATGACTCTTGTGCGTGGTGGGATTCGTAAGATAATCTCTTTGTAATATTTAGACTTGAATGGATTAGAGGTGAATCTTGATACCTTAGCATTCTTCAAAGGTGGTTTGTATGCCTGATGGATGAAGTTTTTGACTGAATTCTCATAGATCAAAATTGAAGCTCTCAGGTCATCATTTGTCGCTGCCCTTGTTAGATATTTGAGGTATATAGATGCTAACATGTCCCAGAAGGAGTCTTTTGGTTGGCCAATGGATGAAACCTTTGAGATAAGCTTTTCAATGATCAATAACTCTTCAGCTGATAGTCTCTTACTCTTAGTGGTGACAAAATAATCAATAACTGCGAGGAATGATGACTTCCCCAGATCAGCAGTCAAACCATCTGCGAACACGACAGCTTGTTGAACCTTACCTTGCTTCAATAAACCAGTAACAATGATTTCGTTCTCCTTGGCATTCAATGTCTTGTAGACAGTCAAGATCTGGTTTAAAATCTTCTCCATACCAGCCATGTCTTTCAAAATCAAGTTCAATCTCAGCAGATCAGCCAGTACCTCTCTGGATAGTGGGGCTTCCAATTGCTGTATAATGGCATTAGCAAGTTCAATATCACCAGTCTTACCACAATATGTAATTAGATGCGACGTAAACAAGGGGTTAGAGTAGTATTCAGGTGGCAATTGATAGATGATATCTGATGACAGCTTGATATACTGCTTCGATTTGTTGAAAGTTTGGATCAAGATGGAGATGATTCGAATATCATGTTTCAATATGTCGTCATATATGTTGCTTATGGACTTCCAGTTTATCATTACACCAGCTGGGTTCCTCATCTTAAAGTCATTCAGAATCAGGTCGTAATATGCGTTAACTTTGGCGCTTTTTGAGTCGAAAGATGCCCTGGACAATAAATACTGCTGGAATTTCTTGGTCAGAATGATGTTATCACAAGATTGGAGTTTTGTCATGATCTGGGAAGCTTGGAAGCCAGTGTACTTGAGTTGGAACTTGTCTGTCAATTCCAATATGAGATCTAGGTCATACTCTTCGTGTTTTGGGTTCTTCTGCAACAAGGAGTCAAGCACTTGATTGACTAATGAAGGTTGTATGGTAAATTCTGTGTTATTTAGCAACATGGTGGAAGCAAGGATTGGATTTTGAAGGGAAATGCATAGGAGAATCAAAACTCTATAATAACTGTACTGTAAAGATCTCTCATCAGGACCTTTCGTTCTTAATCTCTTGACCTTCTGTTCTATTGAATTGGCAAAACGTTTCTCGTTGCAAAGTGTTTGAAGAATTGTCTTAAATAGTGGCTTGTCATTGGGTATCAGAGACCTCAGTTCAGTGACTAAGTAGACTTGGAGATCTGTGTTCTTGAGTAATTTTTCCCCAACGTTCTTTAGCAGGTTATTCAGCACAGCTTCGCTCTTGAGATCACGCAGACTTGTGGTGTAGTATTCTTTCTGCTTCAACTTCAAAATTTCAACAACTGTCAGGTTACCAGCAGTTTCATTGATTCTCCTCACGATCTGAGGTACACCTGACTCTCTGTGATTCTTCTTCCTCACGTCATGAATGATTTTGTTGACTGTAGGGGACGTCTGGTTGTAGTATCTTTTTGAGACCACCGGCCGTAGGTACCACACAGCTTGTGCCCGGCTGGGCCACAGAAGCCTCATCATGGTAGGGGTTATGCAAATGTGCCTAGGGAGATCAAATTAACTTGCGATATATTTGTTGGTAGTTTATGATGCCTTCACCTATAGTACAAACTGAAAAATTCTGAAAATTGGTGGTGTACGGGTGTTTTCTATCGAAAATCAAGAATTTACCCGGCCCAGTTTGTGTCTAGTATAAGCTGTTGAACTTAGTAGTCTAAAATGTTTCCTTCTACTGGGGTGAAAATCCCGCTAAATCAAATCTAAATGTTCATTCATGACTTCATTCAAAGGCTTTTAATTTGATGTGACCTTCTTCTGTAGTCTCTAGGTTACTGTCACCAGCTTTCATCAACTTCTCCGTTAGGGCCCTTTGGTCTGACCCCAAGACCTCACTGATCACGTACTTGAAGTGTTCAGCATTCAATGAAAGCAGTGATAATAATCTCTTGTGGATATATTCTGTCAGGGTAGCTTGATGAATGGAGTAGACTTGCAACAATGTGGTCAAAATTACTGTGAAAATGGCTTCCGATGGATAATGTTTAGCAGACAAGATAACTAGCTCTAAGTATAGTCTTGGATCTTCATCTACCAGAGATTTCAGTATCAATTTTGGCACTAAGTTCTTCAAGATCAATTTGTGATCATTAGTCTCACTACCAATGATGGCCTTCACTGTTTGAGTCACAATTGAGCTGGTATCAGGGTTGGATAGACCTTTAGTGAATTCTTCGCTAATGTGATCAATATCATCTTCATTTAACCTCAAATAGTCCCTGGTTGAGGTAACAAGGACACTGAAAGTCAGTAACTTATTCAAAGATGACTTCTGAGGAATGTTGTTCACTGTTTGGTAGAAGTTGTTGATAGTTTGAACATCACCGATATCAGCCAATTGTAGCATAATCTCCTTGACAACAGACACCAACTGTGGAACCAATTGAGCAAATCTTTCATAAACCTTCTGAACAATAGCCAATATGCTTGAGTACAAATCAATCTTGATCATATCTGGGAACCTTGAAATCATTTTGATGATGGTTGAGAACGATTTCTTCAACAACTGTAGCTCAACATTGGATAACTCTTTCAGTTCTTCGTCCTCACTCTTCAAAGGGATTAGTTCGATGATAGGCTGTAAGTTCACCCTGACAATTTCAAACAACTTGTCGACATTTTCATTCAGCGACTCAGCAGAATCATTCACCTTATCAAAGTAGTTCAAGAATATCGTGGAAGTGATGTCAATCAAGATCAATTTCTGTTCAAGAGTACCAGTGATCACCAGTCTTTCAAAGACTTCAATACTTTCGTCGTAAATCTCACCATGGAAAGTCAATTCAACCAATTGATTGAAATCCAGAATCTTTTTCAGACTCTTCAAGATTCTTAGCTTTTCATCTTCAGTTGAGTTGTTGCCCAACAATGAGTAGATACAATGAGCATAAACCATGTAGTAGAACCCCAATGAGTCATGGCCAAGCAGTTCAGCAACGTGTGGAGAGTCTTCATGGGTGATACAGCCAACAACATCCACCAAATTAATCCAGTAGTCATCAAATAGTTCAGAGTCACTTGACTGTAAGCCATGTTTCAACAAAGCACATTCTTTCAATGTTGAAACCCACAATGGAAGCAAGATATCCAAGTGGTCATTCACCAACGAGTCCAGCTCATCATCCGAGTGGTCTTTACTCTTTGACAGAATGGTTAGCTCAGCCCATGAATTCAAGATTGCTAATTTGATTCTTCTTTGCCCAATCTCACTAGTGACAACAACCTCGTTAATCTTGAACTCGTCTTCACTTTGTAGGTCTTCCAGCGAATCTGTTAAGATCTTGGTAATTCTGTTCAATCTTGAGATACTAACAATACTGGAACCAATGAATGTTGCAACAACTTTGATGGCTTCACTGGCTAGCAACGGTGCACTGTCAATTTGGAAAGCTGGAACCAGTGCAGATGTTATCTGAGCTTGTTGTTGCTCTAACAATGCCATTTTTGGATAAATCGGATCTTTTGCTGAAGAATAGATCTTGATAATGTCACCTAATAAATCAATACCCAACAAACGTAACTCTAGTACTGAAGATGTGGAACTTGAATAGGAGATTTTGATCAGATCTGACACACGACCAGCAAGTTGATAGTACAATCTTGAATCTCTAGCTGTGTAGGACAATAGTTGTTTGATGAACCCTAGAATTGCAACTTTGAACTTCCAATTGACAGGTTCCCCTTTGTTCTCTTCACCTTCCTTGTTGGCAATAGATTGGGCTTCTTCATCTTGAACGTCAACATTGATGGTCTTTTTAGTGAACTTGTTCAAAATCGACTGATTCTCTACAATAATCTTTGAGTAGACACCAGTCTTGGAGGAGTTGAACAGCTTTTGCAATCTGTTGAACCAATCAATGTCATAAGTGATATCAAGCCATTCAACCACCAGCTTTTTCAGGAGTGATGATTCGGGAAGAACTTCCAAAGAGGCCCAAACCAAATTCTCAAGTTCATCAAGGAATGATTTGTCTTCAGTGGTTTTCACCAACTGTAACAAGAAGTCTAATGAAATGTTAAGGACTTTAGAAGAGTTTGTCACTGGGAAAACTTCATTTGACTCTTCATGTAATGAGATGGAGGTCCCAGAACCAACATGCAAGCCTAGAATGTTCTTGGAAATGGTGAATTTCAAAATCTGAATAACCTCAAATAGTTCAATACTATCTTTGTCAAATACAGACAAATTTTGAATCAACTTCAAAGTTTCAGCAAAAATGGCAGGGTTGTTGAAGTAGTAGAGTAAACTGTAGACCAAGTTGTTGATGATAGCCTTTGACTCATCTTTCAAATCTTTGATACCAGGACCCAAACTGTTAACCACAGATCTCAGAGTTTTGGCAATAACCACATTTGAATCAATAACTAACTCAGAGCCAAAGGAGGCACCAATGGAATACTTACCATAGTTGTCACTCAAATAAGTTTCATTCAAGACAGACAGAACATCGTTAGCAATAGCACCGTTCATAGCAACATGTTTGTTGATGATCACAGAAAGAGCGTCAAGAGCCCACGAGTGCACAACAGGGTGTGAATCCTTAGAAAGTTTCAACAGAACATCAAGAATAGTAGTGAAGTGAGAGGCATCAAACTGATAAACATCACTCAAGGTCAATGCATTCAATGCTCTAGAGCTGGAGTCTTCCTCATCGACAATCTTTTTGATGAAGATTGAGATCTGTTCAGTTAGTGAAGTCTTTGAAATCAAGATACCAATTGATTGAGCGTTCAAGTTCCATAGATAACTAGATTCTGGGTTCAAGGTGTGCAGTTGTCTAATAGTTTCCAAAACCAACTTACCAACTTGATCGTCAAACGTGTGACCTTGATGCTGAGCAACAGTTAAAGCACCATTCAAGACAACTGAGACATTCACAGATAGTAATTTCAACTTGTGTGAGTTGTTAGATTTGGACAGCAAGTGGCTTCTCAAGCTTTCCAATAATGACAGTTGAACTTTTGGTGTCAAAAATGAGAATGACTTAGAAAAGATTTCAATAGACGAGTCAATAATGGAGATTGATGGTGATGGTGCAAATTCTTTGTACAATGAGTATCTTTCATTCAATAGCAGCTGAAATGGATCTTCAAGATATGAGGTAGAAATAGGGGAGATAGATGACAGTTCCAGTTCATCGATCCACGTGGAAGGTGAAAGTGATGACTTGATAGTGTTCAGACGAATAGATCCCTTAGGTGTGGAATCAAGATCTAAGGTGAATTCCTTTGATGTGTAATATTCAGGAGTCTTTGGGTATTTGATACTTAATTCATCAATTTCAAAACCAAGGAACTTCGATGTAAGACCACCATGAGTTGCAGCTTCTTCATCCGTGACGTCAGAGCTCTTAGTCTTTGGGTTGATAGGATCATAATTTGAGATACCAGCAAAGTTGTTGATGGCATTGATCAAGATAGAACTGTTATCGCTCTTGATATGATCAATCAGCTTCAAATAGATTTGAGAAACTCGGCTTTCAATCGCCTTCAAAATGGAACCAAATTCATCCTTTTCTTTCAGAGTATTGTAAATCAATTGCTTTCTTGTCAAAGTCTCAACAAAGTGTTTAGCGATAGATCTGTCGACTTCGATGTTGTTCAAGAATGATAAAACAGCGGTCAGTGAATAGTGCACCAATTGTAAAGCCATTTGACCATCTTTCTCGGAAATGGAGGTGTTATCCCAGAGTTTAATGAATTCATCTGTCAAGTTGTTCACAAATACAGGATCAGTATAAGTGAAAACACCAGCAATTGTGATCCAGCTAGTTGATAAACTGTTGAAGTTTTGTTCTGTCAATTCTAAACTCTGCTTCACAAGACCACTAGCGTACGTCCATATGTCCTTTATTAGTGACTCTGGAACGTAATCCTTCTCAGCAAGACTAATCAGGTTTGCCAGAATCAATGAGAAGCCTTGGGCCTTTTCGAAGATCTTTGATGATGATGGCTGTTTGTTGATGTTGATCAGTTCATTCAGTGATGTTTCCAACAGCTCTTTCAAAATGGATGGAAATTTCTTAGCAAAAGTCTTCAAGACTTTAATTGCGTGGATTCTGATGTTCTCAAAGGGAGTGGAAGTGGAAAGTTTCCATAACGTAATGTGGTATCTCTCGACGTCATGATCTGATAAACTGGACAAATTGGTCAAGATTTCATTGTTCAGTTGAAGCAAAACGACACTCTGGTAGACACCTGGGTTCAGATCCAGTAGTTGGAAGTTCTTGTCAAAGACCATTGTTTGAGTTGGCTCACCAGTGAGTTTCAACAATGCCTTGAATAAGACATGTAAATTACTGATCAATCTATCAGCAATCTTGTTTGCTCTCTCATGTTTGAAGATGTCCAGCAAGAGGGTTAAGAGCTCATTGAAGTTTTCATTGACAAACTCAGTGTTCTTAGTGATCTTCAACGTGCTAAAATGGATAAGGGATTCAATGACACCGATGTGTTGTCTTCTATCAGGCGTATTGAGGTAGAGTTCAATGTAAATGTCAATGACGTCTTTGTTCTTAAACGCCAAAGTATCCAAAGCTTCAGCCACTGACTTAGCCATTTGTGTCCTTATCTTAACATCTTGGGATAGGCCAGATTCAATGGATAGAAGGTGTGTAGTCTTGAATACCGTTGGATCAGTCTTCTTGTATGAAGCGACAATACCATAACAACTGTACAGCGAGGCAAGAACATCAATGTTAGTGATTGTTTTCAGCCTTCTGTAGTATGATGACGCCAATGAGTCAGTCAAGTCTAATGATCCACCATTCCTTATAACAGCATTGAACAATTCAGCTTGTTTGAGTAAGTTGACCTTATCCTTCTTCAAGTTCTTTAGAGTAGTAGACAGCAGCAATGGGATAAATGATGAAACTTCTCTACCAAATGATTCATAGATTAGTCTCAGAACAACAACACTTAGATTCCTCAGGCTTTCAGATACCTTCTTGCTTGACTCACTGAAGATTGACACAAATCTATTAGTGGTGTCGTATAGCTTCAACTTAGACTTCGTAAGTAAAGTGACGTAGTTCTTCCCAATGGCAACAGCTACCGATTGTGAGACAACATTGGTGACTTCCTTGTTGGTATCGTCGTGGTAGTGGTCGATCTGTGAGTCCAGTTGGGTCAGTAGCGGCTGAATCTGACCATGCTCAAACTCTTTGGAGTTGATGAATCTGTACAGTTTGACATGGTGTGTGAGGATCAAATGAGCCCTTTTCGCAACTTCGGCCTTCTCCAGAGAGGTTTTGAGCACCTCAAACGTGAGATCCTCCGACATGACAGCACTTAACAAGGCAATTGGCTGGTGGGAAGTCTTTTCAGTCGTGTTTTGGTGTCCTGTAAGTGACATTTGTGCACGTCTGCGATTCCATCAAAATCCGCGAAACTGTTTTGCAAAGATATCGGTAAGAGACACAGAACTGTTTTACAGTCAGCTCCTACAGTTAAGAGATCCATCTCAGGAACAGGAACTACCGCCACCATCTCATTAGACCGTATTCTCACAACATCTATATATCAAAGTGCAAGGCCTCATCCTTTTCGAAGAATCTCTCCCAGTCAAAGACATTCTCATCGTCATCGGTCTTCACTGAACTACCACTAGTCTCAGGCTGGGCAAGCAAACTCACTGTTGGGTTTGTGAAATCATTAGTCAATGGTGAAGCCAGGATGTTTGTATTACCTAGAGTGGCCTTTGGCTGTTGGGAAGGAGGAAGATCATCCACTGGGACGTTTTGGTGTAGCATGTAGGAAGGCAAGAAATTCCCAAAGACCTTCATGTCAAAGTCATCCATACCTGTGCTGGTTGGAGCCTCAGTGTTTGGTAGAACAGCGACTTTCTCTTCTGTCAACGTAGCAGGTATATTCACCAAGGCATCATTGGCCTGGGAGCTGAAGTTATTTAATGGGTATGAGCTCTTGATCTTGGGTTGTGGAGCCTTGTCGACCTTGTTGATGTCTAGAGTCTCTAACTTGATGTTTGTTCTATCGTAGTTCTCAAATATATGGTTCAACAAGTTGTAGATTCTCTCAGCAGAGACTGATCTTTGTTTCAATGAACTTAGTATTCTCTTACCTCTCTCAATGGCACTGATGATCTCTGGGTTTTCATTGTCAATTTCGATGTAGTAATAGATTAAGCAAGCAACGGCAAAGAAGATGGTATAGATGGAGAACCAATACGAACCATTCAATAACTTGTGAGAGATCATATCTTCAGCCAAGGTAATGATCTCTTTAGCAACCTCAAAGCACTTCAAACCGTACTCGTACTGGAAACTTTGGCTATCATTTGGGATTGGTGAGGATCTGGCAACTTTCACATAGTGCATGAATGGTCTGTACAGCATGATTTGAACATGAAGGAAGTCCAAGTTCAGGATCTTGTTAGCCTTGATGTAATCATCAGGACATTTAGCACCTGGTTTTAGCTCCTCAGGTAGTTCATATGTCCATAGTTTCAGTTCGTTCTCCAGACTCTTAATATCGTTCAATTGTGTGGCATGAACAGGGTTGGATGACTTGTAGAGTTTCTTCACAATGTGATTCAGCACCAAGATCAGTCTGGTGTGAGAATTGTTAATACCAACAGAGCCTAGCTTCTTTGGACGGTTTTGTTCGATATATTCATAGTCAATGTATTGATCATCAATGTCTTGTGGCAGTTCAGCATTGATATCATCTTCTTCAATTGAGTTAGGAAGCCCCAACATCGAGTTGACATAGATCTCCATCTTGAACACAGTCCAGAACAGTCTCTTCTTGCACTCAGCCTTGATATAGTTGCATGGTGTCTCAAGTCTTCTATGGATACCTTGTCTCAGGGCAGACCTTAGAGCAATACCGATGTATGAATAACAGGTGGATAATCTGGCAGAACATTGTAGGAACAGAGTCAACATGAAGATTGTCTGAATTGATTCTAAATCTGTGGAGTTGGTGATGTCTATCAGCTTTCTAGCAGCAATGAAGTACTTGTAACCCTCATCTTGTAAGTACTGGTTATCAATGGCATTGTCACCTTTGGAGAATAGTGCACCGACAGCAATAACAGAGTATATCAGAGGCAACATCTTGTTTTGATGGTTGGAATATTCATTTGGATTGGTGGTGTACAGACTATCCAGGTCTTTGATGAATGACACACGGTGGTAGAATCTGAACATCACACAAGCATCGTTCCAAGTTCTGTAGATCAGCCTTAAAGCAATATCTCTTGGTGGTAGAATGATCTTGATCTCCACTGGGTGTAAGGAGCGTGTGATCTTGTACTCTGAGTTGGCATTGTACTCTTGCATGATGCCCTTCAGATCGATAACACCTTTGATCTTATGGTTCTCGAACACACTAATGAACAAATCGGCATTGAAGTTTGGATCTTCAAGGTTGATCTCTGGGAACAGGGCGCCTATCAGCTTTTGGCTCAACTTGGACTTGTCAACAGTCTCATTGTTCTCTTTCTTCTGTTTCTTGACTTGCGATTGTGGGAAATGGTTGTAAGAGCACTCATACGAGTACACGGTACAATGGATACAGGGCTGTTTCCCATCACACTTGACCTTCTTTTTCCGACCTGAGGATGTTAGTACTCTGTTTCATTGCTACCAAGGTATCTTACTCACAGTTATCACAAGCTCTGGCCACTCGTATTCTCTTGTTAGAAGGTAAGTTCTTCGTTTGTATCTGGTGCAAAGGGGAGACGTAGGTGGTGTCCTTAGACATGATCTTTGGAGGCATCTTCGAGAAGGTGTCCACAGCTGGAGCTGGCGCAGGCGTTTTTTATAAGGATGAGTCCAGAGTTTGGCAGCCGTGACCGTTGTGAGCACTACGCTCGGTCTAATGTCTAATTATTTCTTGAGCCAATGAGATTATCTGCCTGGGTCGGGCACGCTACGGAAGCAGTAAGCAGTACAGGGATTTTATTGTACCTTTATTGTACACAGTGCATCGGGCTGAAAGGTGCGTTAGAGCTGTGTAGCACTGCTTTCCACTCTCTAATATCCCTCCCACCGTTTCAAGCTGCTCGTGGGGGTCATAAAAAGTTATAGTACAGGTCAATCTACATCATTCATTATACTCCGTTCATTGATTCATTAGTGGCTTTTGCCCTGTAGTCGTTTGGCAATCAATTGGTTCAGACTGTGGCCTGGCTCTCTGCCCTGTCTTTGCTCGTATGCGTAGTAACTGGCAACACCGACGAGGATACCAAAGATCGGATCGATAGTTCTTTTGTGAGGTTAGTATTGTCGCTTTCTTCATGCTGGGCGTAAAAGACAATTATACCCCCACAAAAAGACGCTCCTGGGGCGTGGGAGTACTCACCTCGATATTAGATATGGATATGGCTTCATTGTGACTGTGATTGGACTCTCAAAAGACCTTGGATTGCTCCTGACGCCTGTAAACTATCACAATAGTTGTTTCACTCGGCTCTCGATTTTTAGGCAAAGAAAGTGGTGTCTGGGTGTTTCTCAAAAGTTCCGCGAAAATCTTTAAATCTGTCAGTTCTGTAGAAATAACGCGTACCGAAGTGAAATACCGTAGACGCGTCAGCAAGTCACCAGAGCCATGTCTGAGCCAATCAAGATCAAGAATGAGTCCACGGTGAAGTACGAGCTGAACAGCGTGCCGTGTCGCATCCGTTTCTCTGGGCCGCACAATGACATCCCAAAACATTTCCATAAGATCGAGAAAGATGGTAAAGTCATCAATTACCTACGAGGCAGAAAACTTCACGGTCAAAGACTAGAAAAGAAACTAGAAGGTTTCATACTGCTCAAACAATTCGATGAGGTCACTACCCTTGGGAAAATCGATGAATCCATCTGGTACGAAAGAGAGGGCCATAAAGTCCAAATTAATGATAAAGTTAACGAACTGTTGCAATTGAGTAATTTGATACACGATGACTAATTAATAAACGCATATAATGTCAATTCAATGTATTATAAAAGGCTCTATAGAACTCTAGTTGACAACAGCGTTGAAAACTTCTTGGTATGGAGCAGTGAAGCCGGTCCAGATCTTGAATTGGGCAACACCTTGGTTCACCAACATTTCTTCACCTGGGACAGTATCCCATTGGTATTTTGATCCAGCTAATTCCATGACTGGGGTCAATCTTGGTTTGTAAGCAGCGTCCAATAGCTTTGGAGTGAAACCGACACGTTCTTTGTCATTGGTACCTTTTTGTAACAATGATTCCAATTTGGTCAACAATGAGGCATCAATTGGCTTGTCAGCTGGGACACAAGAAACAGCGACATTGACAGCATCAACTTTAGCGACATCTTCATCAGATTCCAAGATCTCAACATTGAAGTTGGATGGGAAGTGATCTTTGATTTCAGCCAATTTGGAAGCAGTTCTGTTAATGATGTAGATCTTAGCACAACCGAGCTTGTGTAGAGCGTAGACGGCAGCACGGGAAGTACCACCAGCACCGATGACTAAACCATTGATCTTGGTAGAGTCTGATAACTTTGGAACACCGTTGTTTAACAAACTGTCATAGATACCTCTCCAGTCAGTGTTTGAACCTCTGAACTTACCGTTACCTAGAGGGATGATAGTGTTAACAGCACCAACTAAAGTAGCAGCTTCGTCCAATTCATCCAAATGTTCAATGATTGACAATTTCAATGGGATAGTGACAGCGGCACCACCGAAATCCTTCTCTTTGATCAACTGGGTAACTTTCGAAGCATCATCAGTTTCAAACTTTTCAAAGACATGAGGTAAACCTAGGGTTTCATAACCAGTGTTGTGCAAGACTGGTGATTTGGAGTGACCAATTGGTGAACCGACAATGTAGAATTTCTTTGGTTCACCAAGACCTAAGTCAAAGTATAACTGGTTGAAGTGCTTGATGTCATCAGTGGCATTGATTGGGGATAAGACACTATTAGTGATCTTGGACAATTTCCCTAATGTAGAGTCATTGTAGGCAATCAAAGTTGGATCGTTGGCCAGAGCTCTGAATGATTCTAGATCAAAGTTATCTTTCAAATCATTGGCTTGGGAGACCAATTTGGTGTAGTCAACAGTCAAGAATTTAGACTTGGCATGGAAGTTGGTGAATAAAGCATCAGTCCATTTGGTGCCTTTAGTATCAACATAAGCACCAATGATCTTTGATGAACCCTTCTTAGCAATCAAATCTTGCAAGAATTCAGTTGGCAATTCCAAGTTCAAAGTGACAAAATCAATACCGTTTCTGAAAGCAACAAGAACTAACTTTTCATAAGCTTTCAAGTCATCGAACTTGAAAGTGACAATACTTGGTAATTCAGTGTACTTTCTGATTTGAGCAATCTTCTGTTCGAAGACCTTGGCTTCAACGGGTTTGTTCAAGACCAATTCCAAAGCACTAGCACCATGAGTCAATTTGTATAATTTGGAATCAACTTCATCAACTTGCTCGATGTCCAATTCGTAGGCAAATGATCTACCTTCGAATTCAACTTCAGTCTTACCAACAATCTTACCAATGTAAGTATCAAAGTTTCTTCTCAATTCCAAGAACTCCTTTGAAGACTTGCAGTATGGAGAGAAGAAGTGATAGTTTGATGACTCAAAGTATAATGATTCTCTTCTTGACCAAACTTCAGCAATGTCTTGGATGTATGAAGGTCTAGATGGGTCTGAGTTCAAGAACTCAATGGTGTTTTCAATACTTCTCTCAATGTGTAACACGATACCGCCAGCGGAGATGTATTTCTTCAAGGCAGATCTAGCAACTTCACTTTCAACAATACCACCACCAGTGGAGATAATGGTCTCTTTACCATGGCTAGCCAAGATTTCATTGAAGATTTCCAATTCTTTCTCTCTAAACAAATCCCAACCATTGTTCTTGACAAATTCTTTGACATCACAGTGTCTTTCGCCAAAGACTTCATCCAAGTCAATGATATTGTAACCCAATGATGATGAGATCCATTTACTCAAGGTGGACTTACCAGCAGCTCTCATACCGACAACAACAATACTGCTGTTATTAACGTATCTAGCCTTGGTTTCTTCAACTTGTGGTTCAAAACCATCCAGTTCACCGTTCAAAGAAGAGTGTAGAACATCCCACCAACCTGGCCAGGTCTTACCAGTACAGTGTCTTTCTTGGATCAAGACTGGACCTTGTTTAACCATACCAGCCAATAACGAGAATGACATGGCAACACGATGATCGTCATAGGAGTGGATACCTCTACCTTGTGGAGTCTTCAATTGGTCAATGGCAATACCGTTGATTTCGATACCATCGTCCAATTCATTAGCAACAACACCAAATTTGTTCAATTGATGAACCATGGCAGCGATACGGTCACATTCTTTGACACGTTGATTGGCAATACCCAAGATAGTGGTCTTGTTGTTACCATCTGGAGAAGTGGCAATAGCGGCAACGACAGAAGCGGTCAAGAAGGCATCGGTCATTGGTTCCATATCAACTAACGGCAATGGTTTCAATTGACCTCTTGGTGGACCAGTGACAGTGGTGGAAGTGGCTGTTTGAGTGACTTGACAACCCATTGGCTTCAAGACATCTCTAGCGAAACGAGCATCACCTTGTAATGAGGAAGAGCCAATGTTTGGAATGGTGACGGTGGTACCAGTCATAGCGGCAAAGGCTAATGGATAAGTAGATGAAGAAGCATCAGATTCAATGACAAATTCCTTTGGAGCAACGTAATGGCCCTTTGGAATCTTGTAAATGTAGTTGACATCATCTTCTTCAACTTCAATACCGAACTGTTTCATCAGGGCAATGGTCATGGTGATGTACAAGATGGAGATTGGTTTACCACCGGTCAATTTCAAAGTGACTGGAGTTTCAGCGTATGGAGCAGCCATCAAGACAGAAGAAACGTATTGAGATGAGATAGTGGCACCTAGTTCAATAACACCACCTTTCAATGGTTTGGCTTGGATTCTCAATGGTAATGAACCTTGACTCTTTAGGTATTCAATCTCAGAACCGTTGGCTCTTAGAGCATTGACTAACGGACCAATTGGTCTCTCTTGCATTCTCTTGTTACCAGTCAAGATGACCTCTTTGGATTCTTCAGATGGTTTCACCAAGGTAGCAACAGAAGTCAAGAATCTTGAAGCGGTACCAGCGTTACCCAAGTACAATTCCTGAGAAGTAGCAGACAATTCACCACCGTTACCGTTGATGATCAAAGTTTCACCATTGTCTTCCCATCTGACTTTGGCACCTTTCAGCTTGGAGATAGCGTTCAACATGTGTTCAGTGTCATCAGAGTGTAACAAGTTGGTGATCTTACATTCACCTTTAGCCAAAGCAGCAAGGACCAAGGCACGGTTAGAAATGGATTTGGAACCTGGTGGGATGATGGTAGCTTCGAAATCTGGTTTGTTCTTGAATTCTGAGACCAGTGTTTCATCAGTTAGGACAAATCTCAAATCTTCATCGTTAACATATGAGGCAGATTTCTCGTAACATTCACCAATGGCTTTCAATAGCACAACTTTCTTCTTTGAACCATCATTCTTCTTGTCAATGGCCATCTTTTGCAACAGAACATCAACTGGAGTCTTCTTGTTACCAATGATCTTTCTGAAGGCCTTGTCGTCTAAAGAGACAGCTAGGCCGTAGGATAAGAAGATCTTGGACAATCTAGCAACGGCAACAGGAGATAAGATACCCAAATAACGAGCCAATTCAGCTTCCTTAACAGAACCGATAGCAACACACTCACCATGTAGAGCTTGTGGTGTCAATAAGGCTTCATAAGCATGACCAATAGAGTGACCAAAGTTTAACAAGTTTCTTAAACCACCTTCTCTTTCATCCAAAGTGACAACTTCGGCCTTAACCTTGATAGATTCAGTGACTAACTTGAAAACATGTTCTTTGATTGGGGTTAAGTCAGTGTTACCATTAGCATCTCTTTTCTTGATAGTTTGTAAGAATTTGGAGGCATTCACTTCCAATCTGGCAAATTCAGTCTCGTTCCAAATGGCAGCAGTCTTGATAACTTCAGCAATACCATTGATGAATTCTCTTTCTGGCAGAGTTGACAAGAAGTTCAAATCGACAAAGACGTATTTTGGTTGCCAGAAGGCACCAATGAAATTCTTCCCCAATGGAGTGTCAACAGCGGTCTTACCACCAATGGAAGAGTCAACCATGGCTAATAGAGTGGTTGGAACTTGAACGAATCTGACACCTCTCATGAAAGTAGCAGCAACGAACCCAATCATATCACCAATGACACCACCGCCGATGGCGACAATCAAAGTGTCTCTGGTACAACCTTTCTTTAACAAGTAATCTTCAATGTTGGCCTTGGTTTCACGGGTCTTGTTGGCTTCACCTGGTGGGACAACGTATGAAAGAACTCTGGAACCTTCAGGTAGTCTAGCTTCAAAAGCCTTGACGTATGAGTCCAGGAAACCCTTCTTGACGATGTTGGAATCAGTGATGATCACATAAGTGGAACTCTTCTGGTGTTGTAACAATTCAGAGACGATATGATCTTGCAAATCATAACCGACATGAATTGAATCGGTCCCAAGAATGGACACCTTCTCAACTCCACCGTTAGACATTGTGCGGAGTGGAAGCAGTGTTTATCTCAACAAGTAAGTTCCTTTCTAAAGGGAGGAGTCGTGGTAGAACCTTTGAAATTAAATCTGTGACTAAAAATGCTCATCTGTTGATGATGAGTCTTCGAGATTTTTTTCATGGCCGAGATGCCACGAGGATTATGAAAGCTTCCATCACGTGATAAGCACGTGGATATCACGTGCGATGACTCAAACTCAACAGCTATGCTCCTGACAGGCTTCCGAGGATTAATAAGACGATACTGATGGTGTTAGAGTCATCGTGTGTACAAAAGCCGCTCCCTGCTGTGATTGGGCACCTACTAAACACCAAGTTTCTCTCGAGCCCACCCGATTTTCGATCCACAGGAACCACAATAATAAGCGACATGATGACTCGGAAAAGAAATGAATCCAGACCAAAACACCCACTACGATTCATAAATCCACTCGCTTAACCGATATCCATTGTGCACCAGGCTTCCAAGTGCCTTTCACAACTGTCTTAGATACATTACACTACAGTGAAGAAGAAGAGAACCACCGCCCCACAGTTATGATAAGGAGCGAGACCACCACAGCTGATAACAGAAAACGGCGAAAGATCACGTCGAAGGACGCGTTTCTAGTGTCGCAGAAGTCATGGGAGTTCAGTCACGAGGTGCTCTGTATGATCTTTGGCCATTTATCCATGGATGATATGATCAGTCTGAGTTGTGTGAGCTCTGAGTTTAGAAAGTTGATGAAGCCATATGTGTTCCATACTGTGATGCTGGACTGGAGGATGATCAATGAGAAGTTCCCTGCTTTAAAAAGAGGCGAGACTAAGGAAGTGAGGGACGAGGTTATACAGGTGATCAACCCTTTTGTGGAAGTTATTGAAATTGTTGAACCGAATTTGAACCAGGAATGGAACTTCAGGTTTCACAGATTGTTCAATGCGTTCCCAAACTTGAAGAAATTGGTGATGAACATTCAGGGCTCGTCTAATTTCCTCAAGTACAATGATCCAATGAAGAACTTGAAGATTCTGCATTTGAAGACCAGTCAACAAGATTCTGATTTCAACTTGAACAATTTGAAACAGTTCCCTTCGATCAAGAACCTGACCATTGATGGGTTTTGCATTGATTTTGATCCAGAAGAGGACCTTGACGGTCTGGATTTCAATATCAGTAACTTGACCATTATCAACTGCTCATGGAACTATCCATTCAAACTATCATTCTTTCAAAACTCATCCAACATTGAACACTTGAATCTCATATACTCCAATCAGTTCATCCTTAGTGAACGATTCAAAGAATTCCTACATGAACCAAACATGCCAAACCTTCGATTCCTCACCATATCCAACCAAAACCAAGACTTGAGACTTCACATCACCTATAGAATCTTCAACTTCTTGCAAAACATTCCAAACTTACAAAAGCTATACCTCATTGGCAACATCTACAACGAGACGCTGAACCATTTCACGCATTTCGATCACGAGAACAGAATGAAATACTGCCTGAACGTGAACGATGTCAAGATCTTCTACAGCTCCTTCATCCAATAATCACGTTTCATACATTCATAAACTTTTTCCATAACAATCTAGCGCTTCTAAAAACAAATCATACACAAGTGGCCAATGGACTTCATGACCTTTTTAACGACCCCCTAAAATAAATAATGAGAATAAATAGATACCAGCAGTGTAGTAGAGCATGAGCAGTCATCTGTACTTGACACAGTAGACGGAGTGGATCACAACAAATGGCCAGGCGCCAAACATGAAACCGACAACGCTGAACCAGAAACTCCAGCGCATCACCGTGTGGTACTTAAAGTAGACCGCCAGTGGGGGGATGAAGAAGCACAGCAGGTAGAGCCAGGCCCTGGTGTCGATCTGTGCCAACACGCTCTTGTAGAAGCCCAGGACAGCGTGGTAGGAGCGCTGGCCGTGTGTGTTGGGATAGTCGGACTCGTTCTCGATGAGGTCCAAGATGGCGTTGGCGGCAGTGACGGGCGCCATGAGCAGGTTGAAGACGGCGGTTTCCAGCAGCAGCGACATCTTCCGGAGCATGAGTTGGTGGCGGATTTTGAGCACTCTGTGAGTGTGTTTGTGTCTGGGTTTTGGCGTCTGGAATGTTCTTTGGCAGAGGCTGTGATTTCGTCGATGACGGTGAAATGAAATTGGAGCGGAAATGGTGATTTTTAGGAAATACTTCCAAATGCGGAGAAAAGTGACACAAAAATGACAGAATTTCCGGCCGTACGCCTCAAAAGAACTAAAAGCTACCAAAGCAACGTCACCGAGGCTGCACTCAGCTTTTAGTGAATTAATGGAAAGTATATAAACTGGGTGTTATCACCTGGACAACTGCTCTTCACGTCCTCCACCAGAACACTTAGCAAAATGCAACTACACGACGAAACTACGCGTTTCCCTCCAGAGATAAGCACCATCATCATTGACCACCTCCAACTACACTTCAACAGGGAGGACCTCAAGCTTTACGAACAATTAGCAAAAGTTCCTGGCCTGAAACCACTTGTTGCAGAAAAGAAACCAAGTCCCATGGAGCGACTGGGCATGTGGGGCCACTACAACGAACTTTCTTATTGCTCCCTGGATCCGTACGACCTGCTGATGTCTGACGAAGAAGAGTACGAACTCCTCCTGTTTGAGGATGATTGAGATTCCCTGACAACTACTTTGCATAGTTAGAATTGCATTTTTGTATATGATGTATGCCATTATGAACGAGACCACTACGACCTTCTGCTATGTAGCTCTACCGCTGTCTCAAAGTTTTGAGTTGCGATCTGTTCGTAGTATATAGAGCAAATCGTGTGTATAACGGGCAACAATAGACCTATTTGCTGTACTTTGTACTAGCTTTGTCGGTTTGTATGATTAACTTTAAACTCTTCTGTTACGGGTCGAATCACTAGACTGTCTGGGAGCAAATTTGCTAGTTGAATATTAGCCCCTATTCCTATTCCCGCATCAGCCAAGTATATAAACCCAAAGAAAACACATGTAGTCCTTCTCTTCTCCTTACTTTTCCTCTCTTCAGCACATTTTAAATCGTATTCAAAATGGGTAAAGGTCATTCTTCAGGTTCTTCAGGTTCAGCTAAGGGTTCATCAGGCTCCTCTGGTGGCTCTAAGGGCGGTTCATCCGGTGGTTCCAAAGGCGGTTCCTCCGGTGGCGGCAGCGTCCCTGCTCGTTTCGACAACTGGGTCCACAGTAGTGGTGCCAACTCTTCACCAGCTCCAAGATCTTTTGGCTCCGTCAGTGGTGACTCTGCTTATAAGAAGTAGGCGGTGAAGGTCAATACTTTTTGGGTGGTTATGGTTGGGAATTGAGTGTTCATTAGTCTTCATGATGATTGGCTTGCCATATAGGGTGTGTCAGTCGTTGTGAATGCTGATGAGTGTTTAGTTTGGTCGTTTTCTTATTCTTATGATACCGGTATCGTTTCTCTGTAGAGATGTGGAGTAAATAGTTGAATGATATTTAGTATCTTGCAACATCATTAACATTCTCAGTTCTTATTTGATGGTGTGAGGTCTTTGTGGGACTACTGAATGCTAAAATGTCAACTGTATTGTATTAGGAGTATTATATGCCAGCATATCTAAACTCATGTCCTTGCAAAAACCTTTGAATCACCTATAGTAAACCTCGCCCTCGTATCCCGTACCTTTCTCTCATGTCATGTTATTGTCGTAGCATCGTGTCATAGCGTGTATGTGTGAGTGTGATTTGTCTTTTGACGCGTCTTATAAGTAGATGTCCTCAGTGGAGTCATCACTTTCAAAATCATCATCTGAGCCATCGTCAAAAGTGGTGATTCTTTGATCGAAGTATGAGTTCATCAGAGGCTTGACTTCTTTCTCTAGACCAGCGTCGAGTAGGGTCTTGTATAGTCTGTATTCCTCAACGACGTGGATGTCTAGGTATTTCACGATCAGGTTGTTGACCTCGTGTGGGAAACGGGCTTGTTGTTCTTCTTTGTATTCGTGGGATAGTAGGACCATTGTGTGTAGTGTGTTTGTAGTGTAGTGTGTTTGTAGTGTAGTGTGTTAGTTGCTGTGTGGTTTTTGTGTGTTTGCAGGTGTGGGAGAATTCAGGGATGTCCGCAGTTTATAAACAACTGTACCCTTTTTCAAATCCACCCTTTACATGACGTTCCTTATCCCAGACGTCATCAGACTGAGAAATTCAGCCACGGTGGATATCGGAGAATAAAAACATCGATATTACAGCAGAATATAAACTCACGAAGCACTCAAAAGCTACACAGCACAAAAGTAGAAGTCTGTCGCTATCCAACGAGCCAGCTCCCATCCCAAATTTCCCTTTTTCAGGCACCAAAATTACGCTTCTTGTTCGTCACCTTTTTCGCTGTGCATTATCGCGGCTGGGCAAAGGTGCATTTTTGGGAAAATCAACAAATTCGTGGTCTCACGGGGGATATCGGTGTTTATGAAATTTCGCCGGGGCTTCGTAACCAGCTGGTGCTAGTCTACGGCAAGGAGGTTGTGAATGCGATGTTTTGGTGCTTTCAGCTTCATAAACATACATGCCTTCTCTTTGACGTTTGTGATATGCATGTGTGGCCAATGAAGTCTCAGTGGCTATTTGCAGGCTTCTGATTCTCCTCTTATACCAGGAACCTCATCGCTTCGCCGTCATGAAAAAATTAGGCATTAAAACATCAACAGCAGAATTCTGACAAATTTTGCACCAGCACAATGCCCAAGAAGAAAACTACCGCAGTCCCTAAACAGACAAACACATCATCTACTTCATTCCCAGTGGATCTGCGATACGTTCCCTCATTCCTTCCCACAGTCAATGTCGAGTCAGAGCAAATCCTCACAATAAGAAAGTTCTTCAATGAAAACTACTCCAACTCATTAATCCAGGCTTTCGAGCAGATAAAACTCGAGACGACTCCATTGACCAAGTCCCGTGATTTCGCAGTGCGTGTCAATGACAGAATCAGTATAAATGACCCTGATACTGCTGCTAATCTATGGGAATACGTCCAAAAGATTTTGTTGAACGAATACAATGATCCCTTCATCTTAGAAGAGTTCGAATCTGCAAAAGGTCTGAACCCACAATTGAGAGTGTATCGATACCTAAAGGGACATCATTTTGGGAAGCACTACGACGAATCTGTGAAGACCAGTGTGCCGAAGGGCCACACCAAATGGACATTGTTGATCTATTTGAGCGGTGATGAGCAATTGGTCGGTGGTGATACGATCTTCTATGAGAATAGACAGGAGTTGAGGGTCCATCCTTCAAAGGGGATGGCTCTGTTGCATAAACATGGTGATGATTGTTTGCTACATGAGGCTGAACTGGTCAAGAGTGGTGTTAAATGGGTCTTGAGAAGTGATGTAGTGTTTTGAAGATGTATCATCAGCTCCAAGCTGGGGATATTTAGCACCAAAACCATCAAAGAATGTTATTTATTACTTATAGAACGCAAACGTAACTATTTCGATATATAGCACTGTTATCGTATAGGCCAAACGTTATCTCTATGGCATACACAGTACGTGGTACACTTCCCCAGATTTTCTGATCCTCGGCCAATAATTTCACCAAAAAAACTTGAACTTATTCAACAACGACACTCAATCATTGCCAAAACAACACCCACCATGATCAACCCAAACACGCGTGTCAACCAACTGGATGCCACGCTGCTGGACCAAGAACTGTTCAACAATCTTCTAAAGCAGTCGCTCTCCATCTTCAACAAAATTGCTCCCATTTACAAGACGAAGTACAACAACGAGATTGAATTCCTGCTACGATCCCTGATCTACAAACTTACGATATGGGACAAGGGCCAGTCCTATGGGATGTTCCTCCAGAACCTGAAGTACAAGAACCTGAATGCTCTGAAGAAACTGAACTATTACCTGGTGTTTATCCTTGGTTATTACGTTTCTCAGAAATTGAGTAGTTTTGTCTATGAGGATGATGAGGAGAATGACGGGTCCAGACGCTTCAAGTTGATCAGTCTGTTCAAGAAGCTGTACATTGGTGGTGAGAAGGTATACAAGGTGCTATCATTGTTGAACTTTTTGGACTTTTTAATCACGGGGAAGTATCAATCATTGAACCTGAGACTATTGAATGTCAAGATCACCGTGTTCAGTATCGAACTGGCCAAATTGAACAAGGGGAACGTTTCATTCGAGTTCCAAAACAGACAGTTGATATGGAATACTTTCCTTGAATTCATTGTCTTTATCTTACCAATATTCCAGAATTCCAAATTTCAATCCCTCGTGCAGAGATTGTTGACAAAGAAACCCACTGATGCCACTGATGAAGCTCAACAATTGAAGTTCAAGCACTTGAAGGAGAAACAGTGCTCTATCTGCTTTGAGAACGACTCGAATAAGATCCAGGAATATAGAATCACAAACCCATACAAGACCAAATGTGGACATCTATATTGCTACATCTGTCTGATTTCCAAATTGGAACATGCAAAAGTTATGGATGAGGTCTGGAAGTGTCATAGATGTGGTGAGCCAGTGAAATCAGCTGTTCCTTTCAATGATGTTGATGAAACTGCTATCAAGTTTTCACTGGAGGATAGTGAAGCTGAGAGTGACGACGAAGTTGATGATGAAAAGAGCAGTACGTCTTATGCCAGTGAAGTTGAGGAAGAACTTGATGAGAAACATGCCAGCGAATATGATGATGAAGATTATGAAAACTATGACGAAGGGGAAGGCGATGGATTCGATGATGATGAACTAGAAGAGTACGACGAAGATGGAGACTACGATGAAATCGACATATAAATAACCCAACATAAATATTATACCCATAAATAACTAGAGGAACCAGCCCCTTCTGTAGCTCTATAATAGACTATAGTTCACCTGGATAGACCTTCTTAGTCAAATCATGCAAGAATTCTGCCTTTTCAGTGCCAATTTCCTCCTTGTAAGCGGTCAAGATCGTTTCCATATCCTTCTCATTATGGTCTTGGTTCAGTTTAAACTTGGCTTCGATGAAGCTAACATCGATCTCCAGCCCCCAAATACCACCAAGCATGGCATCAATGTACTTAGGTGGTGCATCACTGACTTTCCAAATCTCGCCTTTGGTTCTCTTGCCTTCTTCAGCATCGGTGATCTTGGTGACAATGTCCAGGATGGCTTCTTTCTCCTTCACAACGGTTGGCTTGCCATGAACATGCACAGTGGCATAATCCCACGTGGATACAATCTTGTGATTGATCTTCTTGATGGCGTACCAAGAGGCACTGATGTAATGATCATAAGTTCTGAAGACAATGGTGACATCCTGATCTTTCAGCTTTTCCAACTCAGCAACCTGATCGTTCCCCTTGGCGATGTGTGCGATCAATTTCAACTTTCCGTCAACACTTCCAGCTTCATCAATGACAAATGGGATATGTGACACTTCAACGGTGGTCTTTGATGATAAGTATGAAGAACTGGAGGTGATTAACACACCTAGTGGGAATTTTCTAATGATGTCTAATTGTGACTCTTTATCGTCCAGCTTGTTGGCCTTTGGGATATATAACGGCATTTCTGTATACGTCTGCTTTGGAACGGCTGCTCTTCTGTCACGTCACACCTAGTCTCTAGACTCTAGAGACCCTTTAAGGCGTATTTATACCACTTCCATGCTCGCGATAAACAGCCAATTAAATAAGGCTGTTTCGTAATAATAAACTCCGCTATGTAGGTGGATAGACATACCCGATTCGAGTATGCGCGAAACCAGCTACATTCATCCAGCTTCTAAGATAAGAAGTGTAAAGCGTTGTGTACGTAATTAGATGACTAATTAGTGTATACGGTTTAGAAGGATGTTCATTTCGGTCTATTCACAGGTCCTATACGATTTTGTTCCTCTTGTTTCCTTTTCAGATCGTCCAATTCTTCCTGTGTCACTTGGGTGTTGGACTTCACGTACTCCACACTGGACTGATAGCCATCCCATTGTATCTTTTGTCTCTTGTTTGGCTCCATCGTCTTAGGTTTGAATAACGATTTTATATTCTCAACGACTTGGTCTGTGGTTAGGTTTGAATTCTTGATCTTAGCTTCATAATTCTTCTTCTCTTCTTGATATTTAGGATCTCTTAACAAAATTTGGATGTGTCTTTCGAATTGCGATTCCGGAATCATCTTACCTGTAATAGGACACTCTATTGTCTTTTCTTTCTTCCCTGTCTGCTTCAATCTTGTGAAACCAAATTCTCTGATCTTGATGTTCTTATTGTTGGTGGTGTTGGCTGAAATTTCAATGGCAGTAACCTCTTTCGACTTCTGTTCCAAAGATCTGAATTTTAAGTCTGCAATTGTGATTGGAGAAGGGAGTTCACTGATCTTATCGACTTCAGTGAATTCAATGGTCTCTACCAGCACGAAATCTTGCCAGTCTATGGATGCGTATCTCAACTTCTTAGCCTCTTCGGCAGCCTTCTGTTCTTGGTCATCAATCTTGTGTTGTTCTTGATACTGTGCCCTTTCGTATGCCTTTGTGAGTAGTTCATCTGGGTTCGTTATCTCTAGTTCTTCCTCAACAACGTTGATCAATTTTCTGTATTGTTTAAGATAGGTCAAGAACACTTTATGAAATGAATGTTCACTCTCCAGGAATTTGAACTGCAATGACTGCTCGACATACTTGTTCTTTATGGATGTGATATAATCCTCGCCATTCTTCGCCACGAACAACGCCGTCAATTTGATGATCTCTAAATCTTTCAAGGTGATTGGAGGGAGATCAGTCAAGAAGTCCAATGCACTAGGTTCTGGGATTTTCTGCTTCGTTGACTCTTCGGAATCGTCATCTTTCTTTGTCAGGATCTCAATGTTCTCGAGCACGTACTCGTAGTAAGCATTATAAGCATCTGAATCGTTGATGAAGTTGAACTTGTTGTTGTTAGATTCACTCTCTTTAATCTTCTGCTCAAAGTCCCTACCGTTTCTATGAACGTATTGCGCAGTCTTGTGGATGATCTCCTTGATCGAAGGTGGAGGAATGATGACGTCCTCGGGTATCTCAGTCATTGTTAAGTTGTAAGTCGGTTGGCTTTTGGTTGACACTAGCAAACTTGTGTCAAATTTTTGGCTTGAAAGCTGAAAAATAAATTTAATGCCCAAATCAGGAAATTACTATTTTAAGCCAAACGCTGGCCAGGGCACATAACATAGGGGCTTATTTTTAGCGATTTGAGTCAACTTATAAAATCTTCAACCAGGCACGAAAGGCCTTGTTCAACACACTTTCCACCGAGAACTGCCGGACAATCCCTGTCAGAGAGTCACACATCGCTGCTACCATGCTCCACAAACACTTGACGGTCCTTTTCACGCTTTTTTCCGTGTCTTTAGCTGCTGTTTTGCAAGAATGCTTCGCCTTTGAGAAGTCTGTCAATGGTAAACCGATGGGTTTGAACGTCACCACTGACAAGGAATCTTCCTTGTTGCTGTTCCACATTAACGATGCCAAGCGTACAAACATTCCACTCATCATCGACCAACAAATCTTACAGCAAGAACCAGGCGGTTTCAAAGTTTGTACCCAAAAACTACACGCCACCGGTGGCTGTGAAAACGTTGGCGAGTTCGTTGTTGATTACAAGGATGACAATATCAAAGAGAAGGTTATCAACAAAGTTTCCTACCCTGGTGAATCCGTGTTCTTACCAGTGAAACAATCTGGTCTTGCTTGCGTTTTGGTTTATCAAGAAGGCGTTCCTGAAGTCACTGGGATCTCAGCTCATGAGAAGCATTCATATGGTATTCTGAACTTACAGATGTATGGTACCTTACAAACCACATTGGCTGCTTCTTTCATTGTCTTTGTATCCGGCTTGTACCTGGTCTTCAAATTTTTCAAGAAGTTAGACACTTTGGATGTCTCCCATAAATTCTTGTCCATTTTGATTGTAATTTCCCTCATTTACTATAACGGTTGTCATGGGGTGTTGAGCATATATAACAAGGACATTACCGGTGCTAAATTCACAAACTTTTTCTTGATCATAAACGAAGGTTTGTTCAACATCTACTTCTACAACGTTTTATATCATTTCAGTTTGAATCAAGCTTTTGTTGGTCCTCTTCGTGGTGATTATGGTAAATTGTACGGTGCCTGTTTATCTACCTATGCTGCTAAGATCTTTGTTGATGAGCTGCAGCTGATCGGTAGCTTCCCTGCTTTGTTTTACATGATCGTGTACCTACCTGTTCAAGTGGCTGCTTCATTAGCTTGGGCTCCAATTTGGTACGTTCTTTACAAGAACTCCAAGAAGACCATTGAAGACATCATGGATGTTATCTACTGGAGAAGCTACCAACTATCAAGGAAGACCTTCTTCTTTGCCCCATTGGCTTTGAAGCTTGTTGCATGGACCAGTCTTTTCGCCATTAGTATGCATACCACTTTGAAAGCCCTTGATGGGAGATCACAAATATCACAAAGAGAATCCACGTTGATCTTCATCAACACTTTCAACACATTGTCACAACCAGGTGTCATGGCATTGTTGATCCACGTTGATATCTTAGCTGTTCCAATGATCATTGTGTCACAAATGTATGTTTGGAGACCTAGAATTGTGCCTAAATTGGCCGGTGAGGTTGAGGACTTCCTAGTTGAAGACGAAGAGCCAGGTAAGAGAAATGAATAAATTGTAACTGGAAACAGGCTACAGCAGGTGCTATTTGGCTGTATACACATCTATGATACATGATTATTTATGCCCAATCTCTCGTAGTTCAGCATATTCTGCCAATTTTTGTGCCAAAAGGAATTCTCGGGTCGAGAAATCCGTCATATCAAAATCTAACCGAGACGTCTACTCTTTCTCCTCAAACTTACCACACAAGCTACAAAAGCGAACCAATGAAGCTTCTAAACTACTTTGCGCTGGTCAATTCAGCTCTGGCTGCGGTCACACAGTTCTGCGAGAGGTTTGAAGCGCCAAAAGAAGGCCAGGAGATCGGGTTTGACTTCAACATCACGGAGAAAGTGACACTTCTCGCGTTCCACGAAGACGATGTCAAGGACACTAACATCCCGCCTCGTATCACCAATGACTTTTTGGACGAATCCAAGAGTGGTGGGTTTGGACTTTGTACTTCCAAGTTGAAGAAACTGGATCAATGCGATGAGGTCGGTACTTTTAGTGTCAATTACAAGAATTCGGATGCTAGGGAAAGCGTGATGAACATTATTGGTGAAGTCGGGCACGAGTACTTCTATCCTGTCACAAAAGCTGGTCTTGCATGTTATGTTGTGTATCAAACTGGTATCGAACTTGCCCCTGGTGGGTATTCTGCTGCTGTGGTGCATTCCGATAGTTATTTGACCCCAGGTCAATTCTCAAAGATTGAGACTCTACTACTAGGATTCTTGATCACTGCTATGATTGCCTCATATTGGTCTTCCAAATTTGGGATATTTGATAATAGGATGAGACTCTCCACTCCGCATGCTTTTACTAGAAACCTGATGTTGATCAGTTATCCATATCTGACTTTCAAAACCCAAGCTTATGGTGAAGAGTCTTATAAGTTTGCGCCTCGACTATTGAGCTGGGCTCTTTACATCCTGCTTTACAATGCTCTGTACAACTTCAGTTTGAACTCAGGGAAGCTTTCAATGATGAATGATAGTTGCGGGCCAGCTTTCAGAGGTTGTTTGACCCTCTATACATGTGCTGTCTTCCTGGATGTTATTAACCATATCATCAACTACAAGGTCCAACTGCTGGCCAGTGTCTCCTTGGTCCTAAACATCACTTCAGCGGTGATATGGATTCCATTATGGGTCATGTTGTATTTGAACTCAAAGACCACAGAGGCGACTTTCACAGATTTGGTCTATGCAAAGAGTTATGGGATCACTAGAAGAGCAATAATGATCATTCCTATTACCTTGAAATTCCTGACATGGGCCGTCTTCTTCATGCTATCAGCGGAGAGCGATTACAGTTCTATTTCAGATGTGGATAACGTCGATACCGGGATTGTGAACCAGATCATATTTCAAAGTTATAGAGACATTGCCCCCTTGGGATGGTTTTCATTCTTGATCCATTTAGATAACTTTTCAGTGATCTTTATGGTCATTGCCCTGTTGATCATTTGGAAACCAAAAGTTGTTCCTAAACTAGAGGATAATGCTGACTTACTACGAGCTGTTGCTGAATTGGAAGCCACCATGGAGGATGGCTATGCTCCCGTTGACCTGTCAAAGAGCAGTGCTGTTTGATGTATAGCTGTGATTATTTAGGTTCTAGTTCTTGGCTTCATCTTGTAGGCCGACCTCCGAATTTTGATCATCGATCTTGGTAAGTTCATTCCATGGACTAGACGTGTAGTCGACTCATCGATCAGGGGTTCTGGTGTATAAATAGGTAGCGCCAGGTAAGCTAGGCGGGAAGTAAGTGGCGTCATTTCAACTATTTTTCGAAAAATGCGGGAGCCATATAATCGGCAAGTCCACTACCTCCAAATATCAGGCTTTCAAACGGGCCAATTTTGGAGCCCTTTATGAATTAAAGAATCTAATTTCAGCTGGGAATTGAGGACCAAGTTCGAAGGCCCATTTTAGGGGCCATCTAGTGGCAGAATTAGTCGAATATTACCCTTGACTGATTCCGATACCAACGGCATTTTGACTCATTTTTGTACTTCATGGCTATTTTGATTTTAAAATTATGAACTATAGTTCAAGTTTTTAATTCAATTAATGTAGGAACCAAAAATTAATATTCGAATTTCGAAAATAAGTACGTACGTCATGGAAGAAGAAGGTCCAATAATTACTATATTATCATCGCTCCACTTCAATAAAGCTAATTTGCGAATTGTTTAATGGTGTCGACGTTAGACTCTAAATAATTCAGCTAGTGTGACATTTTACAAAATAGCCTGAGAAAAATACGCTAGATGCAGGACGAGAAAAGAATCCCAACTAGTTGCCAGTGTGCAACTATACAGGCCAGCTCATGAAGATACAGCGGTCGCTTATCCATACCCATCAACTCCCATTACAATCCGCCCATGCGACTCATGTTTTTAGTGGCTCCCCAGATCTCGTAAAAATCCACAGTTTGCGAGATCTGCATATACAGTCAGCGGAGTTCCGCCAGAGAGGGCCCTTGACAATTGGAATGAGCAGTGCACTGGCCACAGTGGCGTGAACAACCAGGCTTGGTACGCTCGATCTCGAGACTCAAGTGATGACTATGGAGCCTGATTGTCTCTGATTTTTAGTCCTTGGATGATGGATCGGCAGCTAGTCCAGTGTTTTTGTTGGCTTTCGGTTTTGTCTCTCTCTCGGACTTGAGTCTTGGACAGTCTTGGTCTTGAGTCTTGAGCCTGTCAACAATAATTTATTATGAGGCCAAGGACATGGCGAAGAGAACTAGGGCCAGTACAAGTCGGTGGGTTATGCGGCGTACATAGTGCTCCCGCCTTCAGTGTGCACCCTATTGGTTAGCCGGCATATTGTTGGGGCGATAAATTGTGGATACTTTGGAAGCATCCAAAAACTGTTGCATCTTGCGTGATCGAAGCTCTTCGATTTCTTCGAAAACGTTTGTGTTTGTGCACCAGAGCTATAAAAGCGTCCATCCCCGTGAGGCACTCCATCCTCGTCACTGTTATAATGTCACACACGCCACCATGGGGTTCACTGACAGGTTCACTAAGGACAGAAAGTCCGATGATGCCGATATCGAAGTCAACTCTTTAGAAACCACCGATACCCAAAGACTTCACATCATCGACCAATACAACGAGGACTATCCTGAACCAACTGAAGAGGATTACGCCAATTTACCAAACAAACTGGGTCATGCTCCATACATCTCCTACCTGATCTGTCTTATCGAGTTTGCTGAACGTGCTTCTTATTACGGTGTCTCCGGTCGTTTGTCAAACTTCATCCAATTACCACTACCAAAGGGCGGTAACGGCGCCGGTGCTCCACCAAAGGGGTCTCAGAAGAATGCCGGTGCCCTGGGTCTGGGCTTGAAGTCAGCTTCAGGTATCACTCTAACCTTGAAGTTCTTGGCCTACTTGACCCCATTGTTTGGTGGGTATCTATCTGATAAAAGATGGGGGAGAGTTCGTACTATCTGGTATGGTATTTGGATCGGTGCCATTTCCCACATTGTTCTAATCATCGCTGGTTTACCAAGTGTTATCAAAGGTGGTAATGCTCTGGCTCCAACAATTATCTCCATCATCACCTTGGCCATCGGTACAGGTTTGATTAAGCCTAATTTGCTACCTTTGTTATTCGACCAATATCCACACAAGAGAGATGTTGTCGAAACGAAAGAGAACGGTGAAAGAGTCGTGTTGAAAGTCGAGCCAACTTTACAACGTATCACTTTGATTTTCTACTGGGCTATTAATGTAGGTGCCTTTTTGTCATTGGCAACTTCATACTGTGCTAAGAGAGTCGGCTTCTGGTTAGCCTATTTGATCCCTGGTATCGTCTATATCATTATGATTCCTGTGTTGATTGTCCTGGCTCCAACTTTGAAAAAGGAGAAACCAAATGGTATCTCTGTTGTTGAAGAATCATTAAAGATCATTCGTTACTCATTGAAATCAGGCTGGGTCGCTAGATTGAAGAATGGTACTTTCTGGGAATACGCCAAACCATCAAGTATCCAAGAACGTGATGAAACTCAACTCGCTGTTGTGAAGAAGAATGGCCAAAAGCAAATCTCTTGGACTGACCAGTTTGTTGATGATGTCAGAGTCACCGTTGATGCTTGTAAGATCTTCTTATTCTTTGTCATTTACAACATCAGTGATGGTGGTATTGGTTCCATTGAAAACTCCCAAGCTAACTCCCTAACTACCAATGGTGTTCCAAATGACTTGATCAGCAACTTCAACCCTTTGACCATCATCGTTTTGATCCCTATTTTGGACAACGTCTTCTATCCACTATTGAGAAGATGGAACATCAACTTCAGACCAGTCTACAGAATTTTCTTCGGTTTCATCCTTGGTGCTCTTTCCCAAACCGCTGGTGCCATCATTCAATGGAGAGTTTACGAGACTTCACCATGTGGCTACCACGCTACTGAGTGTGATATCGGTACTGGTGTCTCTCCAATCTCCGTCTGGGTTGAAACGGTGTTATACATCCTTGGTGCCTCCTCTGAATGTTTCGCTACTACTGCCGCTTATGAGATTGCTTACGCCAGAGCTCCAACTCACATGAAGGGTCTAGTCATGGCTCTGTTCCTGTTCGCCAACTCATTATCTGCTGCTGTTTCCCAAGCTGCCACTTCTTCATTAGCTGATCCACACTTGATCTGGCCATTTGCCGCTGTTGCCATCGCTGCTTTCTTACAGGCATTCTGGTTCTTGTACCTATACCGTGACTTACACAAGGTCATGGAGAAAGAGAGATTGGCTAAAGAGGAAAGACATAGACAAGAAATTTTGGATCGCGCTGCTGGCAGAACCGATGGTACTTTAGAAAGTGCCGAAAGTAATGACGAGAAGGATAGAGTCAAACAACGTGTTGACAGTATTTAGTGATTAAAACCTCCCTGTTAACGTGAAAAGTTTTTTGAATGTTTGTTGTAGTATAGTTAAATGCAGAGCTTACTACACATAGAATATGCAAGACCTACGTTGGCCCACCGACCAAGGCTTGATTAAACATACGAGTAAGACGAATCGACGCCACAATACCCCAGATCAGCTCGAAGTCAGCGGATGCCAACAGCCTTAAAAAATAAAACCAGGTTCCAAAATAATACAGCGTTTGACGTGCACATTGCATGATCTGCCTGATAACAGTGACGTTTTCTGTCGGGTTATACGGGACAAGTAGTTAGGGAAGGACACATACTGGCACTCATCCTATATAATCATCTGCGGAGAGATCAAATCACAAGATTCCCCAGTCTCTGCGATTTACGTGGAGTCGTGGGGACCCTGGAAATGGCGCCTTTTGCCCATTTCGGAGTCGGCCAATGACGATAAGAGTTCCCCAGTAATGAAACACCGAACACCAGGATGCGTCAGGAGAACTTAGAAGGGAGGAGCTCCCATGGGAGAAAGTGCTGCTTTTGGGTGAACAGATCAGTTGGCTCTCTGGTATGGCTGCCATCGCTCGTGACTCGAGGCATCGATAACGCTACGACTGTAGTGGTGCGGACATTTTACAGTGGCCATTGTGGTGAATCTGGTGATAAGTGTGATAAGCAGTGAGGCAGAGGTCTCGAGACGTACTTTGGGAATTCCATGTTCCACGAGCGATACGCAGTCCGTGAAACCGCCAGCACTACGAGAAGCCCATGCCCTACTGCCTAGCCTCCCAGCCACTAGCGAGTGAGCCCGCTGTGGCGCTCCAGCGTCTCCAAAAATCGGCCCGCTTTTTGACGTTGCCAAGCTTCCAAGGAAAAACTCCAAAGCACAAGAAACACCAAGAACAATCAGATCCAGATCGCACCGATGCCGGGCACCAGCGAGTGACGACCTGCTTTTGCGGGCTCAGGAATCTGGCAAGTCGCTAGTCCGGTAGCCCCTCTAACGCCTGCCTCTTTTTGGGCTTAGGTTTCCCCCCTGCGCGGCTCAACGGCACTAGCTGTTATCATTTGACCTCTTGATTGCAAAAACTCAAATTAGGTAGTGATCGCCGCTCTTTAGGAGTTTCGGGCTGCATGAGGCATGAACGTCGTTATCTTCTGACTTCTATTGTGGGTGAGTATATAAACACCTGGGAATCCTGCTGGTGTTAGGTGTAATGATCATTGATGGTCAACTCACATAACTCATCAACTTTGCAACATGGGGTTCATGGAACGTTTTAAAGCTTCTGAAAAGCCAGAAGATGACATCGAGGTCAACTCTCTGAGCACCACTGATTCCCACAAACTGGAGGAACTAGAAAAATACAACGAAGAGTTCCCAGAACCAACTGAAGAAGACTATGTCAACTTGCCACACAAGCTAGGTCATGCTCCATACAGTTCATACCTAATCTGTCTTGTTGAATTCGCTGAACGTGCTTCTTACTACGGTGTCACTGATAGATTGAACAATTTCATCCAACTGCCACTACCAAAAGGTGGTAACGGTGCCGGTGCCCCACCAAAGCACTCCCAAAAGAACGCTGGTGCCCTAGGTTTGGGTCTACGTGCTGCCTCAGGTCTGACTTTGACTTTAACATTCTTGGCCTACTTGACTCCATTGTTTGGTGGTTACATCTCAGATAAGAAATGGGGTAGAATGAGAACCATCTGGTACGGTGTTTGGATTGGTGCTATCTCCCATATCATCTTGGTCATTGCTGGTATCCCTGGTGTGATCAAATCAGGCCATGCTTTGGCTCCAACCGTTATTTCCATCTTGACTTTGGCTTTAGGTACCGGTTTGATCAAACCAAACTTGTTGCCTTTACTATTTGACCAATACGAACACAAGAGAGATGTTGTCGAAACTAAGGAAGATGGTACCAAGGCCATCCTAAAAGTTGAACCAACCAGAGAAAGAATGACTTTAGTCTTCTACTGGGCTATCAACATTGGTGCTTTCTTGTCCCTGGGTACCTCCTACTGTGCTAAGAGAATTGGCTTCTGGCTAGCTTTCTTGATTCCAGGTATTGTCTACATCCTAATGATCCCATTATTAATCGTTCTAGCTCCAAGATTGAGAAAGGAAAAGCCAAATGGTGTCTCCGTCATTGAAGAATCTTTGAAAGTCATCAGATATTCATTGAGATCAGGCTGGATCTCCCGATTGAGAGCTGGTACTTTCTGGGAATTTGCTAAACCAACTAACATTGCTCAAAGTGACGACACTGCCCTTGATGTTGTGAACAAGAAAGGTAACAAGGTCATCAGCTGGACTGATCAATTTGTTGAAGATGTCAGAGTCACTGTTGATGCCTGTAAGATTTTCTTGTTCTTCATCATTTACAACATCAGTGATGGTGGTATTGGTGGTATCCAAAACTCACAATCCAACTCCCTAACTACCAACGGTGTTCCAAACGATTTGATCAACAACTTCAACCCATTGACCATCATTGTCTTGATCCCAATCTTAGACCACATCGTCTATCCACTATTAAGAAAAGCCAACATCGACTTCAGACCAGTCTACAGAATCTTCTTCGGTTTCATGCTAGGTGCTCTAGCACAAGTCGCTGGTGCCATCATCCAATGGAAAGTCTACGAAACCTCCCCATGTGGTTACCACGCTACTGAGTGTGACGTTGGTACCGGTGTTTCCCACATCTCCGTCTGGATCGAAGCCATCCTATACGTCTTAGAAGCTTCCTCTGAATGTTTCGCCATGACCGCTGCTTATGAAATTGCTTATGCTAGAGCTCCAACACACATGAAGGGTTTAGTCATGGCTCTGTTCCTGTTCACCAACTCTATCTCTGCTGCTGTTTCCCAAGCTGCTACTGATTCCCTAGTTGACCCATACTTAATCTGGCCATTCGCCGCCGTTGCTATTGTTGCATTCTTACAAGCTTTCTGGTTCTTATACCTATACCGTGACTTACACAAGGTCATGGCCGTTGAAAGATTAGAAAAGGAAGAAAGACTAAGACAAGAGTACCTATATCATTCTAGTCTAAAGGCTCAACAAGGTACCGTCGTTGTTGTTGACGAAAAAGAATTTAAATAGTGGTTTTTAGTGTAAATATTAAGTAATTGAAGTTTGATAAGTACTCTCCTTTGTAAGCTCAGACTCTGCTGATCAACCAATATAACCTCTAGTTGTTCTCTCATAAAGCAAGCGGCCACAGTAGTACCATAGACAGTTAAGATGGCGCTATCTACAGCTCTACTGACGCTTCACAGTCACAGACCTAAATAATCCCTGGAAGCTGAAATCTCCAACCCCACAGAGCAGACGCGATCTACAAACACACTAAAATGAGCTTTAGAACCGTTTAAAACCCCCAATTAGGCTGAATCAAACAAAGGTTTATCCAAAATACTTTTTAGGCACCGCATAACTTTAAAGCCCGGTTCGGCAAAACTCAAGTTTCTTCCTGCATGTACGTGCAGACTTGGTGCAACTTGTGAAAACTGTGGCTCCAAAGCTGCAGCGAAATCTTTTACCCCAGCTGATACGCGATTTGATAGGAAAATGGAGTGAGTGATAGCTGATGGAGCTGGGTAGAAGTCGTTGGTGGTCGTGTGAGCCCTCCAGAGACTGTCATTGTTGTGAAAAGAGCAATTTTCTCTGGGTAAAGGTCACAGCCAAGGCCACAGCCGAGTGACCACCAGACTGTGAAAGTGCCACTGATGGAATTTGTGGGTCTCAAACCGATCGAGAGGCACCAAAAGTGCGCCTTGCCGGCCTTTGCCTTTGCCCTTTCGCTGCGTAAAAAATAACACCTGCCATCCAGCGGCTGGAGAGCTGAGGATTACGTCAGTTGGATCAGTTTTGGATCTCTAGGCAGAGGTGGACAAGAGATCTCGAGACTGTTTTGTGTACGTGATGGTGGAAACATGGCGTGAACAATGGTAAAGAACAAGAGAACGGCCCTTGGCTCTGCTTATCTCCTTGGCTCTGCTTATCTCCTTGGTTCTGCTTATCTCCTTGGCTCTGCTTATCTCCTTGTTATCGCCAGTTTCCTCTTCGGATTAGGAACTCGTAGCCTTTCTCCGTGCTTGCTGTGGAGCTCTCGCAAAAGGTTAGCCCAACCTGCGTTATCCTTCGCTGTTTTTGTGTCTCCCCAGAAGAAACGTGAAAGTATAAACAATACGCTGGGTACTGATCGAAAGCTCGTGGGAACCTCACGATAACGGGTGACTCGAGGGGCTCTATGGCCCAATCTCATCGTGTTTAAATCGCCGAACAGCTCGTATTTTCGCTCGTTCTTCTCCATGTTTTTCTTGCTCCGTGTCTTTCGGTACTGAAACTGTACCTGTACGGACTATTTGCAAGGCACCATCGCTTGCATATAGAGGCACTTTTGGCACGGATCAAGGTTCAACGAGGCCAAAAAGAAAAGCAGGAACTGCCGCATGATTGGTCGATTTCCCCTCAGGCTTTAAGCAAAAGGCCGTTCGCTCTGGAGTTTCAAGTAACCAGGGTATCTTTTTATATAAGCCCATCACCATCCTCATGTATTGTCCAATGCTATGAAATTCCACCCAGCCATTTGACTCCAAATTTATACGTGATGGGTATGTACCACCAGAGTAACACACAAGCCCTACTCATGACAACTAACGTTTCAATTCAGGTTTCAAGGACGCCATAAAGGAGAAGATCTCCTCTAGCAAGGCCAGCACAGACGACGTTGAGATTAACTCAATCTCTGAGATTGACTTAGAAGCCAAAAGAGTCGCTGAACTAGAAGAATACAATGAGAAGTACCCAGAACCAACAGAGGAGGACTACGCCAACTTGAAGAAAACCATTGGCCATGCCCCATATGTCACCTACTTGGTCTGTCTAGTTGAATTTGCCGAAAGAGCCTCATACTACGGTGTCAGAGATCGTCTTGCTAATTTTGTGCAGCTGCCATTACCGGAAGGTGGTAACGGTGCCGGTGCCCCACCATCTGGCTCACAGAAGAACGCTGGTGCTCTAGGTCTAGGCCTAAGAGTCTCCTCTGCTGTCACTTTGCTACTGACCTTCTTAGCCTACTTGACTCCACTATGGGGTGGTTATATCTCAGATAAGAAATGGGGTAGAATGAAGACCATCTGGTATGGTGTTTGGGTCGGTGCCATTTCCCACATCATCCTGATCATTGCGGCTATCCCATCTGTCATCAAATCCGGTGACGCCTTAGCCCCAACCATCATCTCCATTTTGTCCTTGGCTCTAGGTACCGGTTTGATTAAGCCAAATTTGCTACCTTTGCTATACGACCAATATGAACACAAGAGAGATATTATCCACACCAGTGAATCCGGTGAGAGAACTATCATCTCTAGAGAAACCACATTGGAAAGAATGACCTTGGTCTTCTACTGGTCTATCAATATTGGTTCATTTTTGTCATTGGGTACTTCATACTGTGCTAAGAGAATTGGGTTCTGGTTAGCCTTCTTGGTTCCAGGTATCATCTACTTTGCCATGGTTCCAGTGTTGATTCTATTGAAACCAAGATTGAAAAAGGAAAGTCCAAATGGTGTCTCAGTCATTGAAGAGGCCCTGAAGGTTACTTCGTACAGTTTCAAGTCTGGTTGGATCGGTAGATTGAAGAGAGGTGAATTCTGGGAACACTCCAAACCATCAAACATTGTCGCTAGGGGTGAGTTGGAATCCACTCAAACCCGTACCAGCACAGGTAAGAAGAATATCAGTTGGAGTGATCAATTTGTTGAGGATGTTAAGGTCACTTTGGACGCTTGTAAGATCTTCTTGTTCTTCATCATCTACAACATCAATGACACTGGTATTGGTAACATTGAAAACTCTCAAGCCAACTCCATGACCACTAACGGTGTTCCAAATGATTTGATCAGTAACTTCAACCCATTGACCATCATCATCTTGATCCCAATCCTGGATTATGCCGTGTACCCAATGCTAAGAAAATGGAACATTGACTTCAGACCAGTTTACAGAATCTTCTTTGGTTTCATCCTAGCTGCTCTATCTCAAGTTGCCGGTGCCATCATTCAATGGAAAGTTTATGAGACCTCCCCATGTGGTTACCACGCTACCGAGTGTGACATTGGCACTGGTGTCTCACCAATTTCCGTCTGGGCTGAAACTGTTCTATACATCCTTGCTGCCTCATCCGAATGTTTTGCCAACACAGCTGCTTATGAAATCGCTTATACCAGAGCTCCAGATCAAATGAAAGGTTTGGTCATGGCCTTGTTCTTATTCATGCAATCCCTATCTGCTGCTGTTTCCCAAGCTGCCTCTGCCTCACTAGTCGACCCTCATTTAATCTGGCCATTTGGTGCCTGTGCCGTTGTTGGGTTCTTGAGTGCCTTCTGGTTCTTATACTTATACCGTGACTTGCACAAGGTCATGGACCAAGAGAGAATCCAAAAGGAAGAGCTATTGAGACAGGAATACTTGTCCCACTTGAGAAACAGGGATGAATTTGCTGACAAGATTTCAGCTGCCGCCAGTATCAATGAAAAGATGCAAGCCGAGGAAGACGCCAACAGAATTCAAGCCGTCGAATCAGCACTGTCTGGTAAGAGACTATGATTAGAGTCGTTTAATGTTGTCTTAGTTTACGTTCGTTAGTTTCTGTATGAAGTTAATCACATGTTATTGAAAGTGAATTGTGGTGTAGGCATAGGAGCTTCTGAGTTTGGTAGAGCTCTCCGTAATCACCGAAGTGCCGTTCCAAACCTCTTGAAGCAACAAGCTAACCCACAGTATTATATAAGCGGTTGCAGCATATAGCCACCGTCTGGATTACGACGTTTTGAAGCCTCTTGTGGAGTGATGGGCCGATAGGGCGTTGAAGTCAGACTGGTCGTGTAGGCTTGTATAGCATCACAATTCTCAGTGAAAAACACGAACCTCAGAGCAATAGGAGATTCTGGAAGTGCACAGTGCTCAATAATGCCATGCAGATAGTGCTCTAGTGGTGCAGCCTGCCACACTGCGAGAATGTACAGATATACAGCGTATCTAGCTTTGCAATTGATTCATGATAGTATCTACAAAACTGTAACCAGGAACCAGCTTCCACTTGATAGCGTTTCTCTGAGTACGTGCTTTCAGTGTGAATCAGAATTACCCCAGCCAGTACTAGAGATGGCTCATCGCACATAGGCTCTTATGCCTCCACAATTTCAGTGCCTCCACAATTTCAGTGCCACCACAATTTCAGTGCCACCACAAATCGAAAGACAGTAGGAGCCTTATCGCCATTGGCCCACAAGACAAACACCCACTAGACAGCACTAATTTTCGGTCTACTCGGCTACTCACCAACAATATGGAGCCTTTATGTCCCAGCCAATGCTCTAAGCTCCAAGCTTATCGAGAACTTGCCAAGAAATCCAGTTGGAGCCTGGGAACGCCGTTCAGCTAAAAATTGGCAGCTTCTTGGTCAAACGGCACCAATTTAGCACAGTGATGGCAGATCCCTGACCGATTGCACAATCTGGGGAAGCTAGGAAGCTCCAAGGGTGCGACAAGGTAGAAAGGTGAGCGACTTGATAGAATAGAACAAACATTCGCCATTGTCCTAATTTCATGATGCCAGTGTATGTGTTAGAAGTTTGGTTATTTTTTCGGAATTACTTTTATGGCTCCGGCATTGGTTTCTGCAAGATTATGCAGGTCGCAGCTCCGTTGGACAAGCTGATAAGCCGAGAAGCGAATCTTCGCACGGGTCCAATTTGGGGGGAAGTTGGAAACTGTGGCACAGGCTGCAGACCCTTTCACTCGCGTCAATGTTTGGCTTCTTGGAATCAACACTTTTGGCAGCTTTGGAGACCCCAGGGTCCAGCTATGAGCTCAGATCTCGAGATCTTTTCCAGACAAGAACTCTCCTGCGTTTTGACACTTTTATTATCTGAGGCTTTGCTCATATCTCGTATCTCTGGTTCTATCTCTTTCGCTCTGGGATTTTCAGTGTCGAATTCAGCCAAGACCAGCTAGTACTCTCCATGATAAGCTGACCAAGTTCCAAGGGCACTGTACAGAAAATTGTGGATACCGTCCAAATCTCATGGAACAAAGCTGCTGCTGCTGCCATGGTACAGGAAACAATTTGCATAATCGATCCAGTGATCCTCGACGCCGGTTTTTGAGACTTCGTATATATAAGTACCATCTTGGCTGCTCTTGATTCTTCTTCTCAGTATATGTATTCTCCTTATCTCATCACTGATCTCTATCTAACATGGCCATTGGAGACTTCCTGTCAAAGGAGAAGTACACCTCTAACAAGAGGGAGGAAGACGTTGAAGTCAACTCCATTCACAACTTATCAGCTACCAACTCTGCCGCTGAAAAATTGGAGGAATTGATCGCCTACAATGAAGAATACCCAGAACCAACTGAGGAAGACTACAGAAACCTACCAGTCACCACCCAGGGTACTCCATACGTCACTTACTGTATCTGTCTGATCGAGTTCGCTGAACGTGCCTCTTTCTATGGTGTCAAGAATCGTTTGAATAACTTCATCCAGTTCAAATTGCCAATTGGTGGTAATGGTGCTGGTGCCCCACCTCCAGGTGATCAACAGAATGCCGGTGCGCTGGGTATGGGTCTACAAACTGCTTCTGCTATTACTTTGCTATTGACCTTCTTTGCTTATCTGACACCACTATGGGGTGGTTATATTTCTGATAAGAGTTGGGGTAGAATGAGAACCATCTGGTATGGTGTTTGGGTCGGTGCCTTGTCCCATATCATTCTGATTATTACTGCCATTCCATCAGTTATTAAGCACGGTAAAGCTGCTTTGGCTCCTACTATCATTTCCATTTTGACTCTAGGTCTAGGTTCAGGTTTGATCAAGCCAAACTTGTTGCCATTGTTATACGATCAATTCAAACACAAGAGAGATGCAGTCGAAACCAGAGAAGATGGTACGAGAGTTATCATCTCCAAGGAATCCTCGTTAGAAAGAATGACTTTGGTCTTCTACTGGTCTATCAATGTCGGTGCCTTCTTATCCCTGGCTACTTCCTACTGCGCTAAGAGAGTCGGTTTCTGGTTGGCTTACTTGGTTCCTGGTATTGTGTACTTCATCATGGTTCCAGTGTTAATGCTATTAGCTCCAAGATTAAAGAAGGAAAAGCCAAACGGTATCTCCATCATTGGTGAATCTGCCAAGATCTTGAAAGAGTCTTTGTCCAAGGGTTGGCTTGGTAGATTGAGAAAGAACATGTTCTGGGAACACGCTAAGCCATCAAACATCGAAGCTAGAGGTGATGTTCATGTCTTGGAAGCCACTAACAAGAAGGGTGAAAAGAAGATCTCCTGGACTGATCAATTCGTTGACGATGTTAAGGTTACGTTTGACGCTTGTAAGATCTTTTTATTCTTTGTCATTTACAACATCAACGATGGTGGTATTGGTGGTATTCAAAATTCACAAGCTGCTTCTATGACTACCAACGGTGTTCCAAATGACTTGTTAGATAACTTCAACCCATTGACCATCATTGTCTTGATTCCAATCCTTGACTATGTTGTTTACCCATTCCTAAGAAAGCACAAAATTGAATTCAGACCAGTCTACAGAATCTTCTTTGGTTTCATCCTTGCTGCTATTTCCCAAGTCGTCGGTGCCATCATCCAATGGAGAGTCTACGAGACCTCACCTTGTGGTTACCATGCTACTGAGTGTAAAGTTGGTACTGGTGTCTCACCAATCTCCGTTTGGGTTGAAGCTGTCTTGTACGTTTTAGGTGCTGCTTCTGAATGTTTCGCCAACACTGCCGCTTATGAAATTGCTTATGCTAGAGCTCCAGACCACATGAAGGGTTTAGTGATGGCTATCTTCTTGTTCATGCAATCCCTATCAGCCGCCGTTTCCCAAGCTGCTTCTTCCTCTTTGATTGACCCACACCTAATCTGGCCATTCGTTGCTTGTGCCGTTGTTGGTTTCCTAATGGCTTTCTGGTTCTTGTACTTGTACCGTGACCTACACAAGGTTATGGAACAAGAAAGATTGGTGAAAGAGGAAACTCTAAGACAAGATTTCAACAGACAAAGAGAAGAAAAAGAAGCTGAAGAAAGATTGCTGGCTGAAGCCACTGTCGCTGAAATCAAGAGATGAGTGTTAAGGGGGTGCTTGTATAATAATATGGGGTTCTTAGAGATTTGCAGTGCATTTGTCTCAGGACCGATTAATAGGTAGGTATAGTATTTGCCTTAAAATTTGTATGTATTAGCTGAAGTTGTAGTCATCCAAGGTCGTGTTTTCTGTCCATATCAATGAGTCGATATCGTCATCAAGCTTAGGAGGTATTGTATGAGCACCACCTTCATCTTCCGTTTGTTGACTGTATGCAGCAGTCATATTTCTAATAGATTGAGAAGAGACATACTGCCAGCCTAGGTCTCTTTCCAAGGTCTGGAATGCAGTTGATAAGATGTGCTTGATTTCCGGGACCTCCCTTTGGTGGTGAACTGCCTGATGAGCGACAAATTTCCTTAGAAGATCGGAATGCTTTTGCATCAGTACGGGATCAATAGAATGGTTATGACTCCCCACCTTTGTAATCATCACTGACCTAGTATCAAACATGACTTCATATCTCAGCTTAGCACTGCAAGGGACTCCAAATGAGGTATTGTTGGTTATACGTTCTTTGGCTTCATTCAACAATTTTAGTAGTGACTTTGTAGTCGGTCTGATATCTTCTTGTTGTCTCTGATCTGTATTATCACTGCCATTGTCTTGATTCTTCGCCTTTTTGATTAGAACACCTAGTTTAGTAGTAATATCATGGTCAACCCCCAAACCAAGTCGACAGTGGGCTAAAGCATGAAGCTTGTTTCCTGATAGACCACCACCAGAATTAAAATTGTAAGCAACGCGCAACACAGTGTAAACCTTCAGGAATTGGTCACAATTCAAGGATACTTTCACAGGGCCACTGTCCGTGTCTGTGGGACTTGGATCAAATATTATGTCCCTCACTCTTAGGTAGGCATCAATCTCTGACTATTTGAGATCATTGTATTCCAAGTCATTCCTCATGATAGTGGTCAGTTGGGACAGTGTAGGACGGTCGAGGGCAGCGATCTTTGAATGGAGTTGAGTGGGCAGGTCTGAGATCTCATCCTTCGAGAACGTAATCATGGAGGTAGCCTCTTTAGCAGCTTCGGCCTGCTTCTTGAGTTTTCTGCGTTTTCTCCGCTGTTCTGCCTTCTTCTGCTTCGCAGCAGCAATGGATTCTTCTGTCTCGATGATCAGGTATCTGCCACATGAGCGTGGAGGCGCAGCCATTGCCTGGAGCTTAAGACTTTGATGAACAGACGGGTTCTGTCTCATGTTCAGGTACTTAATTCATCATCGACTATCCGGGAAATATTCGCGAGTTTTTGTTCCCACAGAGATCAAGAATCAAACAACAACAGGACCCAAAACAACATATCAGACCCAAACTCGCGTGTCAAATGGACGCTTCCAAGGCGATGGGCGACGGGTACGCGCAGCTGACGTTCCTGAACGAGAACGACCCCGTGAAACTGCTGGGGGCCAACAACTACTTGGACCAATTGGTGCCGATTATCAAGACCAGTTTGAAGACGAACTCCATTGGTGATCTGATCCAGAAGCTGAGAGACGAGGGCTCTAAGAAGGATGATGAGATCTTTGGGCTGTTGAATGAGAACGAGGACAATGTCGAGCTCGCACACAAGGAGATCAGGGTCATCAACAAGGACGCCACGAGTATAAATGAACAGATCCTGGATATCAACGATCACTTATCCCGAACATCAAACTTGACCATTGAAAAGAAATTCCAACTACTAGAACTGAAGAAGAACATTAACAAAATCAACGAGTCGGAAATCTTGATCAACAAGGTGCTTCAGGTGTTGGAATTGACCGATAAGACCCATGACCTGATCAAGGCCAACAAGTTCTTCAACGCCTTGAAAAACCTGAATGATTTGAACAACTTGAACAAGGACTTTGGTAGAGACTTCAAGTTCTTGGCCAACATCAATGACTCCATCCCTGTGCTTAAGAACATGATCAAAGAAGAATCATTGGGTCTTTTGAGAAGAAACTTCAGCAACACAGATGCCCAATTCGAGATCTTTGCCCAGGAATATTTCGACAGTTATTCCAAATTGATCAAAGAGTGGGACTCCTTCAAGACTAAAGGTGGTGATTTTAGCAGGTTCAAGATCAATTCATCCGTTGAAGTCAGTTTGAGATCATCTTACGCTAGCAAAGGCCTTCCTGAAGTCAATGAACTAATAGACCTCGAATTTATCTATGACACACTTCTGGTGTTTGACACATTGGACCAAGTGGCCTTCTTCAAGAATGAATTCAGCAAAGAGATGAGCAGCAGAAGAGACAGAATCGTTTATCCATTTGTTCCAAGTGACGGCAAGAATGAAAACTTCAAACAATTTATCAAGGACGAGAATAACCTAAAGGCATTCTTGCTAAAGCTAATAGGTAGTTTGATATTCCACATTGCTGTCACCAAGAAGTTCCCACAACTAGTGATACAACAGACCAGTGACCAATGGGAGACCATATCTGCCAAGATCTACCCCTTCTTAAAGGACTACATCCTTCATGAGGTTTACAACTTATCCAAGCTAAATGTCATCAAACAACTTATTGGTCATGCTTATCTAATATTAGAACACTTTGAACTAAACAATGATCATTTCTACAACTTGTTGATCTTGATATTCAAAAAATTCTCACAATTGTCCATTGCTAACTTTGGTAAAGAATTCCACAAATTGGCTGAAGATGATGATTCAATGCCTATGGCCATTCATGAATACAAACTTTACAAGAAAATTATCACCATTGGTTGGTATAATGACCCAAGAAGAGAAAATGAACTATCATTCCCACAAATCCTACCATTCAGTATGATTTATCCAATGGCTTGTGCACAGGTGCGGAACTTTATTACAGAACAGGAGTCATTCTTGAAAGATTACTACAAGTTTGAATTGCCATCACTACACAAATTGATCATTGAAAATGTCGATAACTTATTCATCAATACCATCAACAAGCATTACAACGAAAAGCTATCATCCATCACAAGAGAAGAACTATCACAGAATTTAATCAATTTGGAATACTTCTTAATCATGACCAAAGAGGTGTCAAGACAATTGTCCATTACTTATGATAAGGACATTACCTTGAAGGCCTCATCAGCTATTACAGACACTAGAAAGAGAACAGAAGGTGAATTATTCAAGATGGTTGATGGTAAGATTGACGATTTGTTGGACTTCATTGATTGGGATTGGAAATCAAGAGCTGTCAACAGGGAGCCAAACTACTTCATGAAAGATATTGGTGATTTCTTGGTCAACATGTTCAACTCTGCCTTCTCAAGTTTACCAACTGCTGTGAAGACTCTGTTACTATACAGAGTGTTTGATATTCTTGCTGATAACTTCTTTCAAGAATTGAAAGCACAACCATTGATCACCAAGGCTGCCATTGTGAACTTTGACCTGGATATCTCATACATTGAAACCATCACTGATCAATTGAATCCTTCTAAAGCTGGCATGAATGGTAACAATAGTAAAGAATCACTACAGTCCATGTTCACAGAATTGAGACAGGTTATTAATCTAATGAAAGCTGGTCATTTGGACGAGTACAGAGATCAATCGATAAGAAACAGGAAGTACAACTTGGTGAAGCCTGAGATTGCTATTAGCCTGTTGAACAAGCTTGAAAAAGAAGAGGAAGGTGTTGCTCCACCAAGCCCAGTCATCCAACAAGGTTCTTCTGCCTCCAAGATCTTCTCTAAGTTTAGAAATGCTTCTAATTGAAATGTGTTATGATATTCGAATAAAATACTTGTAGTTATACCGGTCTACAATATATCATAAGTTGTCTAGTAGGTGTAAGTTATTCATTAATTATTAGTTCTCTTCCTCTCCCCTAACCCTTGCCATAAGTTGCAACACTTCTTCATCAATAACACCTCCATCATCATGCATGGGTTCATCATCTGACTCTTGGATCAGTTTGAAGCTTTTCACCAATTCACCATGAACGAGGATCCCATCCAGGGCATTTTGACACTGTGGGCTACCAGACCAGCTGATGGCTTTGAGAGATGGTAGTGAAGTCGTATGGACCTTCTTAAGTTCTCCCAAATCTTCTTCAGCAGTGATCTCTCTGACGTTCTTAGATGAAGATTCATCAAGTTGAAGCTCAGTGATCCCTCCTATTTCAAGTATCTCCAAACTAGCCAAGTTACTGATATGTAATTCCGCGTGATAATTCTCCAAAGTGAAAGGGAAGAGCTTGAATAACAACGACTTCAACAAAGGGGCATTAGGAAGGTCGATGAAGATGGGTTTATTATCAGTCTCACCAATGCTAATCTCATTCTCAAGTTTCTCCAATTTTGGCATGATCCATGGAAGGTTATTTCCATCCAAATTCATATCATCCAAGAAACTTCCATAGATCCCCAAAAACTTCAAGTTAGGTAGTTCTAATGGAAGAAGCTTTTCCTCGATGGGCTCGTCGTTGTAAATTTTCAGTTCAGTGATGCTTGTATAGTGCTTTGGAACAATATTCAGCGGCAAAACCTCAGTGAACGAAGATAAAGATAGTTTTTCAAGATTTGGAGCTTTCATGATTGGTATTTGCTCACAGTATGGCCCTAACTCAATCCATAGTTCCTTTAACTCTTCAAAAGTACAATTCGATTCTTCAAACACATCATAATCTTCTTCAGAATCTATGGTGACCTTGATATCTCTGAAGTGACTGATGAACTCAACATTCTGAAAAGCCTTTGAAGCATTGCTCAAGTGAAGTTTCCCATTTCCATGTAGTACTTTATTCAAGCCTTGGATATCTGGCGACTCGTCAGTGACACTCAAAAGCGCTATTGAGTTTAGTTTCTCTGTAGTAAGCAAGTCAACAATCTGACAGACTGGAGTATGAGTCATTAAGCGCAGTGATTCTGAATTGGGAGCTTCGACATTATTGATAACTGGTACCTTTTCATCTTTGGAGTTCATTGCAAGCACGAGCAGAGTTATCTGTGGGAATTTGATGTTTTGGATTAGGTCAAAATTGACGAAATTACCAGTCTTCAGCTTTGGGAATGACAAGTCTTGTAATTGCAAAGTTGGACCTTGACACCTTCTTCTAACATTGATCTCCAATAACGTCAGATTCTCATAAGTGAGATTAGATATGCTTTTCAATGGGAATGAATCGGCGTTGTGAATTTGTAACACCCCAATGTTTGAGCTTTTCAATTCTCCTATCACAGTTGTCGGATTGTGAAATACCACAGTGTCACATCTCAGGTGATCAAAGGCAGATAGGTCAATATCATCAGGCATCTCACAGGCACAGGTACCATCGTCAATGTTATGCTCAATAATTTTCAGCGTTGGACAACCAATTATCTGTGAAAGTGACGTATTTTGAAAGTAAAGATTTTGAAGGGTCTTGACATAAACCAAACCTTTCAACTTGAGCAATGTGTCTAGTTCAACCTGGTTCAGTTCAGCAGTGAGATCCACTTCAACTAAGTATGTCTTGTCACTTGTAGGTTCCAGATCGGTGAGCAGACTTCTCTTCATTCCATTCTGCTTCCAGTACATTAACGTCCCCATGTGGTTGGTGACTATCTCAAAAATGTAATGTAGGTAGCCCTTGAGTAGTGAAGAGTTGACTACCGTGAGCAGTGTCTCTGTATCTAGTTGGGCTATCACCTTCATTATCAGCTCTGGGGGTAAGTGGCCAGGCATTATGACCATTGTTTTTGTTGCAACTGTAACAATAGGCCTTTGAACAATGGTTTGACAGTTGAAGATTCCAGTTTCTTCCAAGTTGAGAGCACACTTGACGGTGTCTAGCAGCTGAAAACGTTCGTAGTGGGAGCTCCAAATTCAAAGTGCCAGGATGTTTAACGGCTATCCTAACGGTTGTCCAAATTCTCCACAATCGAAGATCTCATTCCAAATTGTGACCGATCGATCGAACCTTATCACAATGGAAACCGCTGATCCGGGTAATTTTGAGTTCCTAATGAGGTAACTTACCCTTTTAGGGCAATAAATTATTTATCTTCAAAAAACCTTCAAATCGATGAGGTTGATACAGGTTCGATCTGTTTGACACTTTTTACCAACACTTCGGTAGATCATACTTACACACGATACTTCACAATGGGTGAAAAGAGAAAGAACAATAACCACGGTAATGACAGAAAGAAAAAGGTGAGTTTGCTATCCTGAAGTTGGAAGAGATTAAGTGTACTAACAAGGTCTCTAGTACAAGTCATCTCCAGGTATCATAGACCCATCAGCTTCTGGTATCTACGCCACTTGCAACAGACATCAAGAGAAGAAGTGTCAGAACGAACTAAGGTTGCTGTTCCAGGATAAGTTACAAGAGATGTATGCTGATGAATTAGCTGCTGGTGAAGGCGATGACGATGAAGAGGAAGAAGAACTGAGTATTGAGGATTCCATTAAGAAAGAACTAGAAGGTTTGAAAGAAAAGAAAGCCGACCCAGGTAAGAAAGAACCACTCCAGTTTATCGATCTGGGCTGTGAATGTGTTGTGTTCTGTAAGACCAGAAAACCAATTGACCCAGAGAAGTTCGTGGAGGCCATCTGTAAGGAATCCTTTGAGTCTAAGGGTAAGACTACTAGATTCACACAAAAGCTATCACCAATAACTTTCAGTTGCAGCGCCTCATTAGAAGAGCTAGACAAACTGGCGCAAAGAGTCTTGAAACCACATTTCCATAAAGAAGAAGGCCAAGAACCACACACTTTCGCCATCAAGGTTACATCAAGAAACTTCAGTACCATTGGTAAAGATGAGATCATCCAACATGTTGCTGGTGCTATAGGGAAGGACCATGGTCATAAAGTTGACTTGAAGAAATACGAGAAGTTGATCCTTGTGGAATGTTTCAAAAATAACATCGGTATGAGTGTGGTGAACAACTATGAGAAGTATCAAAAGTATAACTTACAGCAGATCTATATCAAGAACCAAAAGGCTGATAATGAATCAAGAGTTGCTAATAGCAAGGCTGACAGTAAACCAAAAGAAGATGTCAAAGAAGCTGAGACCAAGGAAACCGAGATCGCTGCTGAAACTACAAATGACAAGAAGGAAACTTCGACAGATGCATAATTTTTCATTGGGGATCATAATAGGATATCTTTCACACGGTGTACTGTTGTAATGTTAGTAAGTCCATCTCCCTGTAATAGTCTATGAATACTCACTATAGTAGTGGTTTCCCAGGATAACCAATCACCAGGCTTATTAGGTATCAACCCCATTGAGTTCAACTTGTAAACACCCAGCCCCACAACTACAAGCTGGAAAAACACAAATGTAGCCTTTGCCAGCATGATATCCGCGCTATTTCTCTCACTCTCTAGACCTTTAAATGCCGTATTCACGCTGAAGATACCCTTGAAGGCGCCAGTGAACAAACTCACAATCATCATGATGGACATCATTTGTAAAGTATTACCGGACATGTACATCATGAAAAGGTTCATAGGGATCCCCTTTGCCGGACCCGTGGCTATATCCCAGGCCTTTTTGGCTTTGATCTCGTCAATTTGGCCCTGAGGTCTTACCACTGGGGCTCTGTTTGATCTGTGTGATTCTTTGAACCCTTCTGGGGCTTCGACTTGGATTGTTGGTTTTCTGAGGGATTATTAGTCTCGGGAGTTCGAGTTTTGGGGGTCATTGGACACTCACTTGATAACTGGATCTGTTAGGTCTTTGTACCAGGACATTATGTTCTAATTGACTTAGTTAGCTAGCTTAAAACTGCTGTATCTACTTGTCTCTCTATATAATTTCAACGCTTCTGTTCAAACCTCCGCGAATTCGTTCGATAAGCACCACGTGAAAATCACGTGCCGTTAATTTTTCAGATCAAAAGCGAAATCATCGTTTTAGAAACAAAGCAGAGAAATGGAAGAAACCAAAGGCGTTTTAAACTATAAAAACCTGTGCCACCTATTGGAACTTCTTTGCCGCCACGCTCATTTCCACCACTCACAGCAGCGATGTCCACACAGAAACAGGAAAAGAAGAAAGGCCACTCTCCGCAGCACAAGCCAAAACAGCAGAAGGCCTCGAAGCCAAACCTCCCTTCGAAACCTACAAAGACGAAGGAAACAGCCAACTCCACCCCTGTGAACAACTCAAAGCCGGCTACGAGCACTGGCGGTTGGGCTGCTGTTGCTGCTATAAAGACAGATACCCCTTCTCCACAGCCGCCTAAGCAGACATCCTCCAAACAGGCGAATTCTTCCAATCACCACCATAAAGAGAACTCCACAAAGGCCAATCCTAACTCCACCACCACTAATACACCTCAAACCTCCAACACATCCACCACCACCACTGCTGCCCCAGCGGCCACTACAAAACAATCTCGTAAGAGACCCCAATCACCAATCAAGAAGAACGAATTCAACTCTGACGAAGTGCTCTCATTTCTACAGGATAGAACAGACGCTTTGCTAACAACGGCCAAAACGTTCAAACAGAGCGGTACCGATTGGTCCAAGCCTGTGAAGGCGAAGAAAGATCACCATAGAGCCCAGGATATTGTCAACTTCGAGTTGGTCAAACACCTAAGAAGAAGAGGGCATAGAGAATAAAAAAATCATTTGCATCACTTGATAACGATGTAGCTTTGTTCAGGGACGCACGATGCTGCCTCGGTTCAAATGTACCAAGAAGGCAATTATGTCGCTTTCCAACTAGGTCGGCCGCCGTGGCGCTGCCAATTCAAACAATAGGCTGCAGATAGTGTAACGTCTCAACGGCTGTTTTCGCTAAGCTTTGCTCACCACTCGATCAGCACAAAGACAAGCTTTTAAAGTTGGGAACTTGGCCCACTGTGGCAAGTAAGTGACTTGTTTTTATGTATGAGTGTTTAATTAGCCTGTGATTGAGCCGCATTTCTTTTCCCTTTCAGGTACTCCAGTCGGTGTTCAATAGAATGACACAAAAAGTAACATGAGCCTGAAGGATAAAGCGGACAGAGGAGTACCAGGGACTGGTAAGTGGATTGAAGATTCAAGATCCGCTAGTATACCTGTCAAGACTGAAGACTAAAAGATCAGAACATACGTCATCGCTGCCTTGTTTGACAGGCGATCTGATTGTGATCAGACTCGAGAGCCTAATCGCTTGTTCAGAGTCAGACAAAGACACAAGCGCAAGAGAGAACGCCCAGCTTCGCCAACGGTGATTCACCACGGTCTAGAGTCCCAGAGTAAGCCCCATTCGCAAAAGAAACGCTGGATTCGCTAGTGGTCGCTTCGTGAGATTTTGATTGTGGATCGGCCGCCTTTCATCATTATGGCTCCCTTTGTCAATTGTGAATCTTGCGAATTTTTCTCGGCCGCCATTTTTGCAAAGAGCGGTCTTCCAAAGTCTTGTCGTTCTTGTCTTTCTTGTCGTTCTTGTCGTTTGCTAAGAGATCAAGTTTGGATCTGTCATGTGTGTCTCTTGTGCTCACTGTCCTTTTTTTAGGCGATCTACACGCTTTGACAGCTTTGTTCAAGGTCCTTTGGCCAACTGTACCAGGCGGTGTCAACCCCCGTCCGCTTTCCCAAAAGCTGCATTGTGGAAATTGTGGCACATCCGCCTCTGCAGAAATTGTGTAAGATCCCATCTGCGCCATAATAAACGTCCGCCCAAAACTTAAAAGCCTAAAATACAGCCAGAGTCCTCTACCACGGAGTATATAATGCTCGCTGGATCTTCACTTTTTCCACCGCTTCCACTGGGAAGTTTCCACTGTTTCTTCAACTTCCAAGATGGCTGACTTGAGTACTTATGATTACAGTGCTTGGTACTGGAAGTACATTCCTCACTACAGACACGTTGAAGATCACGACGAAAAGGTCGATACACACTCAGAGTTGTCATATCCAAGCCCGGTTGGTAGTGGTAAAGGTCTAGATCAAGAACAAATCCTTGATGTCTCATCCGTCTACACTGACAATGCCAACCCATTGGAAGTCAACCCAAAGAACTACGAATTCAGAGATGAAGCCAACAGAAAATGGTACAACTTCTTCGACGAGTACGAATACAGATACTCCACTGAAAAGAGAAAGAACAAGAGTTTCTACAGATGGTTTGACAAAGGTACTTCAGCTGCTGAGAAGAAACTAGTCACCAAACTAGATGTCATGATTGTTTCCTTTGCCATCATCTCATACTGGGCCAAGTACGTTGATCAAGCCAATGTTAACAATGCTTACGTTTCTGGTATGAAGGAAGAACTTGGTATGAACGGTAACCAATACGCCAACGCTGTCGCCATGTACAATGCCGGTTCTGTTATTTTCCAAGTCTTTTACATGTACTTATTCCCAAGAGTCTCCATGCATTTTATGTTCTCCTTTGGTGATGTTGCCTGGTCTTTAATCACTATTGCTGGTGCCTTCATCAAGACCTCCGAACACTTATATGCCATTAGATTCTTCATTGGTGCCACTGAAGCTGGTTATTTCATGATGATTCATTATTTGCTAGGTTCATGGTACAAGCCAGATGAATTAGGTAGAAGAGGTGGTTTATACTACTGTGGTCAAATGGTTGGTGTGTTAACTTCTGGTTTACTACAAGCTCAAATTTATGAGACTATGAACGGTTACGATGGTAGATCCGGTTGGAGATGGGCTTTCATTATCGATGGTTTAATCACTTTGCCAATCGGTTTAGTTGCCTTCTACATGGTTCCTGGTACCCCAGAGAAATGTTACTCCTTGTTCCTAAGTGATGATGATATCAGATTAGCTAGAAAGAGATTAAAAGATGCTAACATTAAGACCCCATCAAGAGACCCACCACCATTCTTCAACTGGAAACTATGGAAGAAAATCCTAACCAGCTGGCAAATCTATGTCTTATCCATTTTGGATGCCTTATTCTGGAACTCTTCAAACAATGGTTACAACGGTTTTGCTCTATGGTTGAAATCACTACATCGTTACTCTGTGCCAAAGATTAACAGATACACTTCGATCCCACCTGCTCTTGGTGTTGCCTTCATTCTTGCCGTGTGTTTCAGTGCTGATTTCCTACGTTCAAGAGCTAAGGCTATCTTCTGGGGTGAATTGATGAACTTTTCAGGTTCTTTGATCTTAGCCATCTGGTACGTTCCTGAAAGTGCCAAATGGTATGCCTTCATGATTGGTTACTTCGGTATCACCATCTCCTCAGTTGTCTATGGTTGGTTGAACGATATCATGAGACACGATCCACAAGCTAGATCCATCGTTCTATGTTGGTGTAACATGTTCTCCAATCAATTCTCAGCTTGGGTTGGTAGATTGGCTTACCCAACCACCAGTGCTCCTCGTTACAAGAGAGGTTACACATACAGTGCCTCTGTTGATGCTGTGCTATGTATTTGGGTCTGGGTCACTGCTTATTTCTACAAGAGACAAGAAAAGAAAGACGCTAGAAAGAACGGTATCGTTCTGTATAACTCAAAGACTGGTGATATCCCAGCTGATGTCGCTAGATGGATCGATGCTGATGGTAAAGTTAAAGAATCACTAGATGACCATTCTGATGTTGAACATCAAGGTGAAGTTGTCGAGTTGAAACAATAGTCGTTAGTTTTATGCAGAGTTAGATATTCGAATAGATACGTTTTATGGTTTTTGAACAATAAGATCAGATCGATTGTAGCTCTAGTCCTAGTCCCTTATCTCGCCTAGTCCCCAGTCCCAGTCCCACAATTTTCAAACCTCCCCGGAAGAACAAGGGGCTGAAAACCACGGCAAATTTCAAAAATTGACATATAAACCTGCAGTAGCCGGAGCGCAAAATCCTAATTTCTCCGGGGCTGTAAAGTCCCCATCAAAACCCAACGAGATCATCCAGGAGTCAAGAGTAGTGACCAAGATTGAGTCTCTGCCTACCGGCTACTCTGCCAGGCAGACCGATTGCCTGTCGGTGTGGATTCCTGAAAGGACTGGGCCAGTCCGTGGAGACTATAACCGTCTTTGTGTCTTGATCCAGGAAACTCAGATCATACAAGCAGATCATAAAGCTCTGTGTAGTTACTGTAGTAGAAACAACCCACCACTGGAAGACTAGTCCCGAGATCGTAGGCAGAGCCCTTCCCTTGCGTCCGCCCGGCTACATATAAAACCAGCCCTAGTCCCCAGGGCGAATTCCAGTCTCCCAGCAAATTTCTCCAGTTTTGTGATTTTCTCAGACCCGCGTTCCCCGCGCCCCAGAATTTTTGCTCCGGCCTTGGTTGTTTATAAAGTGGGAGGACACAATTCGAAAAAATCTTGCTTGAAACCTATAAATATCCTCAAATTCCCCCCGTGTTTTCGGCTGTGGACATGTACAGGTTTGATAGCTCCCCAATTGATAACTTTAAAAGAAGAAAAATGTCCAACAAACCAGACGAGCTAGAGGTCGACACCGATTTGATCACTTTAACCAGATTCATCTTGACTTCTCAAGCCAAAGTTGCCCAACACGCAACCGGTGAATTGACCCTATTGTTGAACTCTTTGCAATTTGCCTTCAAATTCATCGCCCACAACATCAGAAGAGCCGAATTGGTCAACTTGATCGGTCTATCTGGTGCTTCAAACTCCACTGGTGATCAGCAGAAGAAATTAGACGTCATTGGTGATGAAATCTTTATCAACGCTATGAAGGCTTCTGGTAAAGTCAAAGTCTTAGTCTCCGAAGAACAAGAAGATTTGATTGTCTTTGATGGTGATGGTACCTACGCTGTTGTTTGTGACCCAATTGACGGTTCTTCCAACTTGGATGCCGGTGTTTCAGTTGGTACCATCTTTGGTGTTTACAAACTGTTACCAGGTTCAACTGGTTCCATCAAGGATGTCCTAAGACCAGGTACCGAGATGGTCGCTGCAGGTTACACCATGTATGGTGCTTCTTCACATTTGGTCTTAACCACCGGTCAAGGTGTCAATGGTTTCACTTTAGATACCCAATTAGGTGAATTCATCTTAACCCACCCAGACTTGAAAATCCCGCAAAACAGAGCTATATATTCAGTTAACGAAGGTAACACCGTCTACTGGCCAGAATACGTTCAGAAGTTCTTTGCTGATTTGAAAGACAAACAAGAAAACGGTAAACCATACAGTGCCAGATACGTTGGTTCCATGGTTGCTGATGTCCACAGAACTTTACTATATGGTGGTCTATTCGCCTACCCAGCTGATTCCAAATCCAAGACTGGTAAATTGAGAATCCTATACGAATGTTTCCCAATGGCCTTCCTATTGGAACAAGCTGGTGGTAAAGCTGTCACTGATAAGGGTGAACGTGTGTTGGAATTGATCCCAAAGGCCATCCATGACAGATCAGGTATCTGGCTAGGGTCTGCCGGTGAAATCGACAGATATGTCGGCACCATTCCTAAATAACGCCTTTTTATTTATTGAATGTGATGACTAAAAAGTTTTAATGAGACGTGATGTGTGTGTGTGTGTTTTTTAACCTTTTTGTAGCGTTGGTTCCACCTTTTGTAGGCCCCTTTAAATCGTTGGGCCAGTTCATTTAGCCGGCGCCATACAAAAGCCCAATGTTCATTCTCCCGGGCCGGAGTCACACCAAAAAAAAGAAAAGCGCGAGACTTCAACATCACAAAAATCAGTCATATCAACAAAAACTGAATTTCCCCATACTTCACCAGACTAAATCCACTTTCCTAGCTACGCATACGCCTGTCATCATGTCCCTGTCCAACATAGAAAGAGGCCTCACGAAGCACGTGAGACTGTGGCTCAAGAACTACGAGACAGACACTCTGAAGAAGTTCGCACTAGGGGTTTCGTTGATATCATGTCTGTGTGCCGGTTCCGTGCTGCTGTTTCCCCTGTTCTCCACTGTCCTGAGCTCAGATTTGCATTACACACAGGTCCAGATCAACATCATCGGGAGCTTCACCAGTTTGGGGATGTATTTGCCACTTCCTGTACTCGGATATCTCGCTGATGCCCATGGGCCTGTTATCTTATCTGTCATCTCCATGCTCTTCTTCAGTCCGAGCTATGTGATCGCCTCACTTACCGTGCAACACAACTGGTCGTTCTGGATCCTTGCGGTGGCCTTTGGGGTCATTGGCTGTGCCACGTCGTCTTTGTACTTCACCTGTTTGTTGACCTGTGCAAAGATGTATCCAAAGAGTAAAGGTTTGACCATCAGTGCTCCGGTGACTTGTTACGGTCTGTCTTCGTTGATAGGCTCACAGTTGCTGAATGCAAAGTTCTTGAGACAGGAGAATGGTGAGCTAAGTTTGGTGAAATCATTCAGATTCTTCACTATTTTGTACCTCTCATTAGGTTTGTTCAATTGGGTCAGTTCCAGTGTCGTCAGTATTGAACGTGATGTGCTCTTGAAGACTCCATTGGAAATCACTGAAGAAACGCCACTAGTGAGACCTACAGATGAAGAAACAACAAGCATCATTGCTGAGGAAGATCTGGTGCTAAACCATGAACAGAAATTCATCAATTTCCTAAAGGACTTCTCAGCATATATTCTTTTGTTCTCATTACTACTGAGTATTGGTCCTTCAGAGATGTACATCACCAACATGGGTTCATTGGTCAACACAGTGAGTCCACAATCACCATTACCAGATCAAGTGTCCATCCATGCTGTTTTCTCCACGTTATCTAGATTATCATTAGGTGCATTATCAGACGCTTTGAGTATCAAGTTCAAATTATCTAGAGTCTGGTTATTGTTATCAATCATCATCCTGGGTGCCATCACCCAATTCTGCATCGCCACTGGTCAGTTCAAACAGGAGTACTACGTCATCAGTGCCCTATCTGGGTTCACCTACGGTGGTTTATTCACATTATACCCAACTATTGTGCTTTCGATCTGGGGGAGTGACATCTTTGGTTCCATATGGGGGTCATTCATGGTTGCACCAGCCATCGGTGCTTCAAGTTTTGGTATCATCTATGCCATCATCTATGATTCCACTTGTAAAGTGGAGGATCTCCTGGCTGGGAACAGCTCCTGTATCAGTCTAGTGTTTTGGATCACCACTTTAAGTTTCATCTTGAGTACACTCTCATTGGTTTTTGCATGGAGGTTCTTATGGAAGACGCGTGGGAAGGACGTCTAGAGGCATAATTACAAGTTACATTTCATATCATCACAGTCGTTTAAATATAGAGTTAACTCTATCTTATTGTAACCGTAGCTCCCGTATAAGAGATCTTCTTATTGCACAACTGGCAGAATCGACGATGAGAGAAACTATTCACTACAAACCCAGTCAGAACTAAAACGTACTTATCAAGCCGTATTTACTGAATAGTAATCTGTCAGCAATCTCTTCTCCCCCATTTCACCTTCTATTTTTCTTTCTGTGATGATTTATAATTTTGAACTAATTTACAAATGGGCTGCTGAGGTAAAGTCAAGCTTATTGCAAGTCAGAGAAACCAGCAACAATGTTCTTTTGGAAACCACCTTCTTTAGCAGCTAGTTCGTAGTAACTGTAGATGGTGGTGACAGCCAACAAGATGGAGGTACCGGAACCTAGAGTGCCCAACAAGTCACAGGCGACTGATAGGGCACCGATGGAGGCACCACCAAAGGCAGCAGCAGTTGGGATGATTCTCTTCAATTCCTTGTAAACTGAAGTTTCACGTTGACCAGCAATGACCAAACCTTGATCTTTGAATTGCTTAGCAACGTCTCTTGGTGAAGAACCTGAGATTTCAATCCAGGTCTTGGAGAACAAGGCACAGACTGACAAGACGAATGAAATGTAGATTAGAGTCTTGATTGGGTCTAGCAGGGCCTCGGCCAATGAGAATGGTGGTTGAATGTAGTAAGCAATACCGTTGGTAGCAAATAGTTGAGCTGAACCTGGTCTAGCGTCCCAAACACCGAATAATCTGACAATTGGGTTCAATGGGAACTTTTGGAATAACATTTGTGAAATGATGAAAAAGTTTGAAGTCAAGGCAGATTGTAACATGATTGGGGTGTTTGAAGTGTAGAACAATTTGATTGGGTATAAACCGTATGGACCTCTTTGTCTGGTGGATCTGACTGGGATTTCATAACGGAAACCTTGTAGGTAGACAACTAGGAAGAAGACAACCAAAGTAGCCAATAGTTGTAACAAGTTTGGCAAGTTTTGTCTGTAGAAGGCTTCGATAACGGCTCTTCTCTTGTCTTTTCTAACGGCTAATAAATGGAACAAAGCAACGACAGCACCTTCGAATTCTTCACCACGACCGTTGTTAACAGTGGTTGGAGCAAAAGCTTTCCAGAAGATTTGTTCACAAATGTTGGTGGCCATGAATAAGGAAATACCAGAACCTAAACCGTAACCCTTTTGTAGCAATTCGTCCAATAGGATGACAACGATACCGGCAAAGACCAATTGCAAGATCAATAGCAAACAGACACCAACACCCAAGTCGCTTGGTCTACCGTACATACCGGTCAACACGTAGACGGTGGCTTGACCGATGGATAGCAAGATGGCGAACAACTTTTGGGCAGTTTGGAATGATTCACGGTCATTCTTGTTCTCCATGTTGACATCGATGATCTGGGTACCTTGTAATAGTTGGAAGACCATACCTGATGAGACGATAGGGGAGATACCCAATTCCATCAAGGTACCTCTGTTGGAGGCCAACATCATACGTAGCCAGAACAAAGGATCCGAGGATTCTGAGGAAACGATACCGTATAGAGGGATCTCACTCATGACCAAGAAGATCAACAAGGTGACACCGGTCCACATCAGCTTGTTGTTGAATGGGACCTTTCTCTCTGGAGCTTTCACCTCTGGCAGGAAACCAGTGAAAGGTTTCACTAGATCTAAAACACGAACTAAGGACACTGTTAGTAACGCCCAATTAACGCGGGGAAAGGGTGTACAAAGACTGATCTGTCAGGACACCACGCAAATCTCCAACTTACAACTGCTCATTCTGTCTGTGAAACGGCTCTTCCTTGTGTTCTGTTCAGGGTTCAAGTTGACAAGTCACCGAAATTGGTGTTTTTTCGTTATTGCCAACGCGACGAAAAATTTCGCGAAATCGACAAAATCCCAATTCGCGAACTTGTTTTACAAAAGGGCATATTCTGCCATTTTGGCGCGGGTGCCTTAATCGTATAATACGAGAAGTGCCAAAAATACCAGCTTTTGACCCTTTGTTTGGCCATAAACTCCTCCAAAAAGGGTCTTTTGTTGCTTGAGAAGTGCCATTTTGGAGTCTCCTACTCTTCTTTGCCAGTCCAAGTCTCCCCCATGGACTTCCCCAACGGCCCTGCCTACAAAACAGCGCTCGCCACGTTCACGGAGACACCCAAATCCGCCTCCACAACTTTGACACAATGCCACCGTCCAACACGAAGACGCTCCTCTGATAAACCTGACACAGTGAGCATCAAGTCCACCCCGGAGGACTATCTCAGTATAAGGTTCGGCTCACTAGATGAAGTTGACAACTGGGTGGATTCTCAAGGTCTGAACCTCGCTGATAAGTTTAGAATTCCCAGAGAAGACACAGCTGATTATCACAGGACAAAAGTGGGCCAAAACAAGACTGATCTGAACGTCATTGTGTGCCATGATTACAAGAACAATTATTTGAGTGGAGAAGACGAGCTGCCTACTGCCTATTTCCCACACGACACCGGTAAACACTACTATCTACAGTATCCTTCATTGGTTGATGTCTTTATCTACTTCTCACACAACAAAGTTAGTGTCCCACCGGTGACATGGACAAATGCTTTGCACAAACAAGGTGTTTTATCACTTGGCACATTGATCTTAGAGGGCAACGACCATCGTCAGCTGGATAGACTTGTTGAGACCGATGAAAATGGTGATTTCAAATACGTCACTGCATTGGTGAAGCTAGCTAAACATTACCGGTTTGATGGGTGGTTGGTGAATATAGAGACGACATTTAGCAGCCCGTCATGGGGTCCAAAGATTGTTGAATTCACAGAGTCGTTGAAGTCTGAAGTCCACAAGGCCATTCCTGGCTCGAAAGTCATCTGGTATGATTCCTTCATTGGTGAGAAGAATAAAATCTTCTACCAAAATGGGGTCAATGACTTGAACTATGAACATTTTGAAAGTTCTGACTATTTTTTTACGAACTATTGGTGGGATGAAGAGCTTTTAAGAAGAAACATATCACACGTTGGTCTAACTGGTGTCAAGAGAAAGTTATATGTTGGTATTGATGTTTGGGGTAGAGGTACAAAAGTCGGTTCCGGTGGGTTTGAAACAGGGCTAGCTATCAATTTTCTACGTGTTTACTCGTCTAATGTCGCCTTGTTCGCTCCTGCTTGGACTTATGAGAACTTTGACAAATCACAATTTCTGCCTAATGATCAACAATTCTGGGTTGGTGATATCACAGATGAGTATCCGGGTGGTAGTGTTTCCACTTATATTGCACACTATTCTACACCTGTTTATCACAGTGGTAACAACTTGAAGTTCTATACAAACTTCAGTCTTGGTGAAGGGTATGGCTACAATGTCTTTGGTAAGACCATCTTTAGTGATAAATGGGTTCACGGTGGTTTACAACAGGTCATCCCAAGTGCTGTGAAACTAGGGTATTTAGAAGTTGTGAAAAATGATGCATTCAATGGTGGTAACTCGTTGAAGGCTATCCTGAAGAGATCGATGCTATTCAGTTCAAGAGCCAATGTCATTCAACTATTCCAGTTCAAAGATGATGTCCGTTCCAAGAATTTGAACGTCTCAATTAGTTACAAGACTTTATCTGAGCTCCCACCAGGTTCTTTCTTCCAGCTAGAAGTCACTTACTACATTGAAAGAAGATTCAGAAGTGTCACAAGAGTGAAAGATGGTGTCTTTACGGTCCCTTTGAAATTAAGTAAGTCTTGGAGACAATTGGAAACTACGTTTGCCTTACCAACTTTAAGAGCTAAGGAGCATTTCGTCTTAGGTGGTGCCCAGATCAATTGGGTGTTTGAAGGTGGAGGTGCTTCTTTGAATGACATGGAACAGTCATGGATCATGGTTTCTGGGTACAACGATACAACGCATGATCTGGAAATCCTATTAGGTGACTTGTTAATCGAAGGTGTTGAAAGTATTCAAGAAGTGAAGTCTATAAAAAAGGTGAAGAAGACCACATATGAAACAGAGACACAAGTGTTTGTCGAATGGCCTGATGACAAGGAAGTCCTACACTGGTTGATCTATGTTAATGCCAAATTTGTTACAGTGTCCACCACACCGGCTTGGATCCTTGAAAGAACAGATAGGTTACGTGTTGATTGCTTTACTAGATCAGGGAAATTGATCAAAGGTGATGATATCTTTATTTAATAATGTTAATGAATGTTTATGATATTGGGTCCTTCTGTAAGCTCTTTTTCATTCACTGCCTGTTTGGTATCCTGGTTCTTCACCAGCGATAAGAATACCAACATCCCAGCACCAGCGGCCAAAGTAACATAGAAATTCCTTTGAAGTCTCTTGTGCATAGTAACTTTCTCCTCGTACGTCTGTGCAACAGTGATTTCACCCGAGATGGAGGCAATAACAGTATTCCCAATACAAACACCAATCTGGCCGAAAGTTTGTAATATACCAGATATCACACCTTGTAAATGCAATGGAGTGCCACTCAGGATAGCATTCCAATGGACCATGAAGTATGTGTTGACACCAATTCCCAATAGTATCTGACTGAAGAACTCAAACTTCCAATATGAATAGGGGATGCGAAAGTCCAGTCTTGAAATCCATAATGACATGAATGTGCACAACAGCGGGGAGGCCAGTAGGACTTTCTTCATGCCGATTTTGTATGTTCTCTTGTCATCATAGATCACTAGGACGTTAAGGCATAGACCAGCTGTGATAGGAAATGCCTTCACTGATGCAAAGATCGGGGAATTACCCTCGACGTATAAGTAGTAGTTCAATAGATTGGATATGGATGTGATGAGACATATGTAGACGAGAAACGTGCAAGCAAGGTATATCAAGAAGTTTGGAATCTTTAGCACTTCGGCGGGGAATAAGAGTTCCATATTGACTCGCCAGTCTTTTGGCTCTGGGGTTTCAACTCTTTCAAGTTCTGTGATTCCAAGCTCTCCCGGTAGCTTCTTTGGTTTAATAGTCTTCTTCAGTTGTAACCCGTTTCGATTGTTCTCCAAATATTTGTCCTTATACCTCTGAATGTAAACCATCTCGAAGATAATCACCATCATGACAACAAAGAATCCAACAACCAATGGGACATAAGCAACAGGTCTGTGCCAATCGTCACCTCCTTCAGTCAGACCAAGGATAATAAGCAATATACCACCCACTAGCAAAACGGCACTAGTATAATCCAAATTCTTAGCCCTCAGATTCTTGTGCTCCTCTGATCTTGGTATGTCATCCATCAAGAACAGCAGTATAAGAAAACATACTGCGCTCAATGCAAAGGTGAAATAGTACAGTCCCTTGTACCCAATAGCTGATTCTGAAAACGCACCACCCATGATTGTGCCTAACCCCAGTGTGAAAGTCAGGGCAACGCTCAAACCTTTACAAGCAGTCTCCAATTCATCCCCGGTGTAATAACTGCTTGTCACTGCGAAGGCACTAGGAATCAACACCGAGGCAAAGATGCCCTGGAAGGCTCTAACCACTATCAGAGCAATGATCTGTTCAGTGATAACAGCACTAACCAGTGCAAATAAGCCGGTGAACAATACACCAATGAGGAAAACATTATGAGCACCACAGATATCGGCTAATTTACCAGCGATGATGATGAAGGCACCAATTGTGAGGGCATAACCGGAGAACACCCACGACACGGTGGTTGTAGGAGCATTAAACGCCTTGGAGATGGAGAAGGCAATGGACAGTGACCCTGACACATTCAGGTTATCAAGACAGACAGCGACTAAGATTGTGAGATACACCAGGGTTTTGTTCCTGTATTGTGAGGGTACCACTGTCCGGCAGCCATGGATGAGTTGAAGCTCTTTGTTGCGCATATTGGGAGGATATCCTTGTCTCTTGTGATATAGCCCTACCTCAGTGTGTTTGTCTTCTCTGGGAAGTTCATATCAAGGATTATTTTGAAGTAGAAGGGGTCTCCAATAGTCTATCTGCAACATTTTTTTCAATTTAGCCGAACTTCGATCTCGAATCTGGGGTACGCCGTTGTGACAGAGAAAATCTCTCTGAAAACTTCATACTATACACTACGTATTTTATGACAGATGTACTAGCTGAGACTAGTGTTATCTTTTGGCATGTTACACTGTGTTTCGATAACACCTTTTTTGATTACACGAGGTTTTGGTTTTTGGTCGTTAGGAAATTGTAACTCATCGGCCGCTTTCTCTTGACAACGAGTAACTTCTACGAACTGCAATAATTTCTGTAAATAAATAAAAGCTACTTATTGCACCTTTTGCAACCTATAGATGCTGGAAAGTATAATGAGTGTTCAAGATTTTGAAGTAGAGTTTTTGAAATTTTTCAAAATTGCGCTTTTATGTTTGAATTTTAGATTTCAACTCTTTATGAAAATCAATATTTATGAACTTTACCGACGGTAATGAAGTTATACCCGATCAATAGATAGTGATTCTGGAACAAATTAGGAGCTCAGGGTGGTTGCTGGAAGCCATTACTATCAGTAACATCGTAGTCGACGTCGACGTCGTAATTAGTATAACTTGCAGGTTATATATAGCCGATGGTAGTAGTATATAGACTAAGAATGTGCTTTCAGTGCAACTCAGTACTTTTGAGTTCAGTCGAGGTCTGCCACAAATTGATCTTATTATCGCGTCGAAGCAGATTTTTGAGTGTATCTATCATGGAACCTACAAGGCGACTCTGGCAAATAGTCACGACAACGTTTGTTTGAAAACACATAGATACATTTGCGCGGGAGCTGTAGAAGAAGAACAAACTTGAGATGAGAAGTGCACGCCTGGCCTAGAGAATACTTTAGATTACGTCTCTTTGGAGTGACCGTGTTGTCCTAAAGCTACATTTTTAATCAAAGCGAAGGAACTGAATCATCAAGCGTAAACATTAAAAACAAAAAGAAAACATTTTGCGAAATGGCAGAGCATCTAAAGCAATTTATCAGTTCTGATACGCCTTCTGAGGGTATTGAACATTGGTGTAATTGACATTTGGGTCACCTTGATAACCTTGAGATGGAAAATTATGGCCCGGTGGTGGACCTGGAGGAGGTTGGTAATAAGTTGGATTCGATTCAGGAGGAGGAGGGCCGTTGAAGGGAATAGCTTGGGCTCGAGCTTGTTTGAATATTCTTTGTCTGCTTCTTCTGAATAGGAAGAACAGGAATGCTAGAATGGTCAGACCACCAGCGACAGCAATCAAGATGTACCACCATTTGAAAGAACCACTAAAGATACCACCACCACTCGAATAACTGCTATGTCCGTAGCTATGATAATACCTTTTCAGAAGGGATGTTGAAGTTTGGGAGTCTGAGGGAAGTGAGACAGGAGGCATATTTGTTATTTGTTGTTGGTTCTGGGAGTGAGTTGAGTCTGTGTTGACGTGGAGATAAGACAATTGGACCCTGAGGCTTGGAGATCTGGAGATTTTATATGCTTTTCGTAAATTTTCCGAGGCGAGGCGCAAAGTATTTTTTGTGTGATCAGCTGTAAAGGCGAAGTTTGGTTGTCACAGATCCAGCAATCAGGGGTCTTAACACAGCCAGAAGCCGATGTTGAGCTTCATCGAAGTCGGAAGTACCTATATGGGAATGACGATGTTGAACCCCATGTTAGATAGGAATTTGTTAATTCCTACAAGTCTCCTACATATTAAGCCAGCCTTCTCCACACTGAAGCTACAAAGAAGCAATGACATAGAGCATCACCTTGGCAGATCATGGAACAGATCCTTATGTCAAACTTAGTCCAGAGTTAATTAATCACTGCTATTGTTGAGTTCTCAGATGCCCAGTCGCTAGCGATCGAAATGTGTCATTTTAGTGGCTTGGAGCTTGCGCCTAGCTTTTTGTTCCTCGGCCGAGATTACTTGACAGCATAATTTACGCCACATCAGATATACGGCGATAAGACTGGTCATTCACCATTGCGGTATCGTCTTTAACATTAATCTACACAGAGTGGCGATGTGGTGATCATGTAGTTCAATCGACCAAAAATATTGCTGTTGGTTGTCAATCTACAAGAAGTTGAAGCTGTATGATAGCATTGTGAAGTTAAAAACGAGTGTACACGAAATTCAAAAGCTGGTAATATAAAACGATCTTGGAGAGTAATAGTTATCAGTTCTGATAGGCCTTTTGTGGATATTGGACGTCATAAGAATAAGGTGCACCGTGGTTAGCCTGATAATTCTGTGGTGGTGGTGGACCTTGTGGAGGTTGGTAATAGTTTGGATCGTATTGCACTTGTGCCTGTCTCAACTTTTTAGCTCTACGAGCTCTGATCAGAAAGTACAACGACACAACAAGGAGTAGGAAACCAACAACAGCGATCACCACTTGCCACCATCTGAAACGATATCTAGGACTGCTGCTGTAGTAATGAACGATTCTTTTGACCAAGGGGTGGGTATCATCTGGTTTTGCAATAGGGGCCATGGTGACTGTGGAGTATTGGAGTGGTCGAGTGTAGAGGGAGTTTGAGAAACTTTGAAGAGCAATTCTGGAGGCCTGTACCCCTTTATAATCTCAAAAAACTTAGAGTTGTCTTGGGGTTGAGGGCAGTGTTAGGCGAAGCAATGGACTGTGACTAGAATAATCAAGACATCAGCAGAAAGATGTTGAAAGGGGAAGAGACATCGCAGTGGGGGAGCAGGCACACACACTGTCGAGGCCACTGAAAGCAGTCTCCAATAGGTAGTAACCTTTCTTCATCGCTTCTTATTCAGCTATTTGAACAATTTCGACCCCAGATCTCTGAGGGAACCCTGCATAAAACTTGCATTTATCGTCCCAAAGGAGTAATATTCCCGTATTTCTTACGTAATTATCCGCTGACTTTGCGACCAGTGAAATAAAATGGCCAGAACTCGTCCTTGTTAGCTCAGTTGGTAGAGCGTTCGGCTTTTACAGTCAAACTAGGGAAAAATCATTTCTTAGCGGAAGTTAACCGAAATGTCGGGGGTTCGAGCCCCCCATGAGGAGTTCTATTCTTTTTTTTTGCTGAAATTTTTTGCTTCTATTGGATGAAGGAGAGTATGACAGTATGAGGGTAGCAGCAATTGTTGAATTCGAGTCTCCATCGTATTCTATGTGGTGTTTCATAGCGTAATAGTTTTGGTGTTTTTTTACAGCATGATGCTTATCAGAGCCAGATAACCACAACGATCTTGGACAAAATCTCTGGGTCACTAGAGCCCCCACAGGCTCTGAATATGTACGAGCATCACAGCAAATTACAGATCACCATAGCTGTTGTTAACAGTTTTCTTGAGCTTACGGTTATTTTGAGGCTCCATGAGCACAGATCACTACGATACACGGGCATTAGAGTGCATTTCTCTGTAGCCCGATGATTTAGCACGTAGTGGGAGCAATATTGGGAAGGAGGGTTGCTATTGGAGAGAACTGATGAGCTGACAGCTTTCTCGAGGTGACTTATCTGGGCAGTCAAATCAAACATTTACTTGCAGGACAGTTTGAAGAGATGGTACTGCCTGGGCAAAGCTGTTCAATTCACCGAAAGATCACAGTCAGCCCTTTTTAACAGGATCTGCATATCTGCACCACGATAATGATTTGAGGCGATCCGGGTCTAATTCGCTTGGTTTGAAGCTCAATCGAGTTCACGTTGCTCATCAATTTATAAGCTTGGTCAATTTATCCGTGCTTTCGAGTCGTGTGAAACTCAGGCAGCAGTTTTGGTCAAATTAGAAATGAAGATGGCTGCAAAGAGAAAGGGGTCGGAGTTCCTGGGCCAAATTATTATTGGCTCGTGACGGCTGGGACGAAATCGTGGTGCCGAGTCCAAGTTGTGGCGATTAGGGCTTCCTGCTGAAACTTGGACCATGTTCCAAACACTCTTTTGTCCCATGAACCTGACTCAGGAGCACATGTTTCGTCACAGTACAGCTCAGCCCTTACTGTACGTTTTTGTGGTACAACTAGTGGCGACTCTGGTAAAGATACCCGACACGCTCACTAAATGCACAGAGCCAGAGGCGGTTTCAGCCCTGTAGACGGTGGCAAATAGAGTTTCATGAAGAAGAGTCTGGCTCATTTTCGGAGTGTGCTGCATGAAGCACCAGAAGAAGGGAGGCAACACGGGCCCTAATAATAAATCGCAGATTCGCACAGTCACCACAAGAGGTTGATGACCCTTAAATCTGGGACACTTCTTCTCTTGTTTCTGCCCTTTTTCTTCTCTCTTTTCGACCGCTTTCAGCTCCCATCAGAGCACAGTTCTCGCACAAGCCCGCTGCTCTCCTGCCTCCAGCCGCCTGCTCCTGCCTAGCGAAATCTCCATCTGACAGGAACTGCTGCAAATCTCCGCCTAAGCCACACACCCAGCGAGAAGGAAAAATCACAAAATCTAATCAACAAACAGTGCAACCACTGAGCTTCTCCCACCACAAAACTCACAACAAAGAGCTATGCAGGCCGTCCAGCTCAACAAGTCCAGCATCGGCTTCCTGCTGGCAGACAACAAGCTCGACGAGACCGTCACGGTCGTGCCCAAGACGGGGCCTAAGCTGGGACAGAAGACCCGAAGAATACTGAGACCAAATGCCCCTAAGCTCTCCCTGGAGATTATCCAGCAGCCTACACACGCGAAGGTCACCCCTAGGCCTTCCAGCAGAGTGTTCCCTCCTTTCGCTGAACACAGACCCATCCACCCACCTCCTGTGCTCCAGCTTAGACTCGATGAATTCAAATCAAGATATGAAAACGATGATAAGCTAAATGAGGACTTACTCTCAACATTAGTCAACCCAAGTGATCCCAAGTCCGTGGAGAGAGTCGACGAGCTCAAGATCATCTCTAAACTCAGAAAGTTCAAAGTCCCATCCTGGACTCACTACTCCACTTTCTTTGTTATTGCAAGACTGAAAGCTGCTGATGGTCAAGTTGAACAGGTGCTATTCAACAATAAGGATGAAAAGAGCATTGATGATCTATTGATCGGGACCAAGGTCAGTTCAGGTATGGCTGTGTCACTCAGGGCTGCATCTCCATTGAACTCACATCTTGCTAAAGCATTGCCTACAGAGAAACCACATTCTACTGACTATGCCATTACTTTTGTCTTATCAGACCTGAGTGTCAAGAAGATTGGTAAGTTCAAGTTGAAGTTTGATCTGTTTGAAGTTTACAAGGGTAAGATCATGTGGAGGAATGAAGTCTACAGTGATGAGTTTCAAGTCTTCACTCCAAAGAAGTTCCCCGGTTCAACCCCATCTACATCATTGACATCATTCCTATACAAAAAAGGAGCAAGAATAAGGCAGAGAAAGCGACCAATTAACAAAAAGGAGAGCTCCAGTGAGGACGTGACCAATACTGGAAACAAATGGAAATCACCATCTTCATCAACTCAAGACTCTCAACCTACCAAAGCACAAAAACTCATCTCCAGTCAATCATCTACTCCAACATTATCGTTATACCACCAACGTTCGAACGCACCTCCACCACAGCACTATTTCCAACGTCTACAGGGACATAGCAGTTATCCTGGGAGTCCTTTGAACATTCGTACACCAAGACCTCCAAATATCGAAAGACTTCAATTCCAATCACCATTTCAACCTCAAGTCTCACCACAAGTTCATCCGCCACCACCGCCTCCACCACCACCACACATCCAGCAGGCGCCTTATATTCCTCCACTTCAGCATTCTCCATACCCACTACGGGCACAACAGTCACAATACCCATCGTATCCTCCGTATCCTCAACCCAGTAATGCCCCACAAATTCCCATCGGGCCACCACTGGGACAATACCCAGTGAATCGGCATACCTCTTACCCACAACAACAGAGTCAACATCCATCTCATCAACTGCATTACCACTTGCCACATATTCGTGATAGCAAGAGAGGCGACCCAAGCAAAGGGCAGAGAAAATAGGTAGTGCCCAAATGTTTAATGACTAATTATTCATTAATGAACTGATTGTAGTCTACATTTTTAACTTGATAAATTCGAAGAGTACATTAATGTACAAATTACAAGTTCAATTCAATCAAATCTTTGACCAGCATCAGCAGCAGCGGCCTTTCTATCCATTTCATCCCAATCGTCACCATCATCGTCATCGTCATCACCAGAGCCTGAGAAATCACTACCAGAGTCATCACCACCATCACTGTAGTCCTCTTCACTTTGAACGTCTTCGTCACTTGGGTCAAGATCACTGGCTTCGAACTCTGATTCTTCCTCTTCACTGACTTCTTCTTCGTCAGAATCACCAGCTAAGAAGGACCAACCACCGTCTAAGAAGAATTGTTTTGGATCAGCCTGTAGAGTCTTCATAATGGTGGCCCAGTTCAAGTTGATCGTACTTTCACTGTATGGAATGTCAACATCACTTAACCAAGATTTGATATCTTCTAGTGCCTCCATTGGAATAGTGTTGATATGGACGACTGGTTTACCGAAATCTTTGAACACAAACACCAAGTCAAAATTCTTTAGACCAAACTGGACTCTTTCCAAATGGGCAATTTCAATCTCTTCCAAAGTAACAACTAAGAATGGAGGATCAATCAATTGGACCAAACAATCTCTGGTTGGCATCAAGTAAGTGGCAGCTCTGAAAGGAACACCTTGGAAACCTAGTTCTCTGAATGGGATATCTAGATCAACGTAGTTGTTTGACGAATCAGCGATCAATTCACCAAATCTTCTGAATTCTTTATCTAGAGCAGCTTTTCTCTTTCTTTCTTCTTGTTCTTGTTCTAATTCATCATCATCACCATATCTTCTCTTAGCACCACCTCTTCTGTTACCATTGGTCTCATCAATGGACATATCTGTGGTTTCTCTGTAGAATTGAATGTCAAAGGTCTTCTTCTTACCAATGATGAAAGGCGTTTTCAAGTGAACGTGGATGATCACGACTAATTCATCCTTTGAAGGTTGGAAAAACAAATGCTTGATGTTTGAGAATAGGATATCAATTCTTGAATCGTTCTTTATTGGTGATTGGTATCTCAAACCGTTTTCATGGATAGATAAAGAACCTGGAACTCTCTTGGTATCTGGGGAAGGTCTAACAAAGACGTTATCCAATCTTCTTAATCTACCAGGCTTAGCTTCAATCAACTTAGCTTGTTCAACAACATCAGCCAATTGTTTTCTTTCAGACTCTCTCTTGACAGATTCCTTTTTCAGATCAGAAATCTTCTTCAACACTTCAGCGATGTGATCACCATCCTTGGATCTGACAGTGATGGAACGAACAAACTGTTTAGAAGGATCATCTTCGTATGGAATCTCTTCCTTCTTGGAAACATTACCACCTGCACCTGGGGAGTTGAAGTTCAATCTCAGATAAGTGTATTCACCTTCTTCATGCTTGGAACCATTCTTGTATGAGTTGATATGGAATGGAACTGGTCTACCAGAGATTGGAATGATGATGGTGGATGATTTTGGATCAACATGGACTCTCAAGTCTCTGACAAATGAAGGAATTTGTGATTCTCTGACATAAGATTCATACTTCTTGAAAACGACTTTACGTTCATTAGGATCAGAAGCATTAGTTTCACTGAATCTTTGTAAACCTTCTCTTTGTCTCTTTTCATGTAGGGTCTTTTGGACTTCTTTCAAACGCTGTTCATCAGATTCATCATGGTTCTTCGTCTCTGTACGTAGTTTGGATTTCAAGATCTTGGAGTTACCTGGGACACCTGAGGAAGCTTCTCTCTTTGGTCTAACATCATCGTTCAAATCATCAACTTCTTTCTTGACACTGTCAGTTTCTTCTTTGAAATAGAATGAAATTTCAGATCTGGTCTTGACGTAATCAGTCAAGATGGTAGCAGTACCGTTTTGCAGTTTGATAGTATCAGTTAATAACAGAGAGTAAGTCTTGGCCTTAGCATCCTTGGATTTCTCGTTAGACAAGTTGTGGAAACCGATAGTGACATCAAAGATGGATTTATCATGGATGGTACGTTCATTCTTAGCGTTCAAGATGAATGAAGAGTCTCTGAATTCCAAACCCATTGACCAACCAACGTTCTTCGTGAAATGTTTTTCTAATTCTGGTCTTTCAGCTCTGATGAATTCAAGAGTGTCGTTGTAGACTTGAGAACCAGTGACATCAGCCTTGATCAATGATAGCACCTTCTTCTGCACTTGTAGCAGAAAATCATAGTTCTTTTCAATATCTGGGGTTGGATCAATCAAGAAAGTACGACCAATGTTAGAACAGTAGGCCTTATATCTGACACCAACAGAGGCGATGACAACACCACCGTGTAAATTATCAGAATTTGATTGGGCTGATGGTTTCAGATCGTATTTACCACCAGATTGGACAATTGGGGTATAGCACCAGTCCAGTTGATTTAGATCAAGTTCTGGACCTAACTTCTTCTTTAGAGTTTTCAAGAAGGCATCATTATCAATTTGAGCTTCAACCTTTTCACCCAATTTTTCATGAGAAACTTTCTTTTCTTCATCAACAATACCAACCATTTCATTCTGGAAGTAGTCCATGAATCTTGAACTTGACTTGGAAGCTAACACAGCTTTCTTGAATTCATCATCATCTTTCACTTCAAGAGCTTGTGATAATGGAACACTGACATCGACTAACTCTAACTTTGGTTCAACGTCATTCCAAATTGGATCCCATTCATTGATGAACTTACCTTGGAACTTGTCCTTGGTGATGATACCAACTTTCTTGATGGTTTCTAATTGCTTAGCAAGGTCTTCAAATAGCTTCTTGTTGTGATCAACATCTTTAGTACGGGTCCAAATTTCAACAGAGTTAGACTTAACACCAGACAGGTACTTAGCCTTACCAGCAGATGTGATGAAAATGGTCTTCTCCTTTGTGATTAATAATGCAGTGGCTGGGAATTCATAGCCTAGAAGCCAGTTATGCAGGATTGTGGATTTTTGATATGGGTTTTCTTCGTCAGTGGAACCAATGACGACAAGGAAGGCCTCAGCGCCCGAGAATTCACCGGCACCAATTCTCTTCTGCAGATTTGCCACCCTTTTCTTGAAGGCAAGAGTATCAACTTTTGGTTCACTCATTGTGGGATCGATTTGACACGCTCTGTGGCCACTTTCTTCGGAAATAAGTCGTTTACCAATTGATCGATTAGCCTGGAGACGAGCAGTTACAAGACGAGGGGAAACAGAAGAGTCAGCAGAGTAACGACAAGAGGAAATCAGCAGCAATGAGCCAAAAACAAACGCCTGTCACAAACGAAATCGCCTTCATCAAACACCAAATTTGGACGCGTTTTTTCATCAAAATTATTTCACGAAAAATCGCGAAAGTCGGAAATCAATTTTAGAGTCACGTGAAAATCAAGTTTATTTTTGTACCAGGCAATGAGAAGGCTCAAATAGTGCACAATTGTGCCAAAATATACCAAAATGGGCCAGCAAAAAGAGAATTACCTTCTTTGAGTGTTGCTATTATAGATGTATTGCTTTCCAACACCGAAAATTCCCTAAGAAGCTGTAATAAAGCCCATCTCTACCAGGTCGGAATTGCGCGCGGACCAGAAAACGCACGTAGCCTTGATCAAAAACAAAAAACAAGTCTTCTGTTCACAAATCCAACACTGTAAGAGTCGTTCCACTGTTCTAAATCCACTATTTACTCCGAGTCCACCTCCCAGAAACCACTCACACTTTGTTAATCTGAATTTGGACACATTGGTACAGAAAATCCAGCCCTCCTTTTCACGTGAATTTTCAGAGCCAAAGCTATACGAACCTCAAGGATTGTGCAACAGAATTGATACAGATACCCAACCCATTAAAGAACCTCCACAATGTCTGAAATCGACGACTATTCCTACGAGTATGACTACCTATTCAAGATTGTGATGATCGGTGACTCCGGTGTCGGTAAATCCAACTTGTTATCCAGATTTACCCGTAATGAGTTCAAACTGGATACTAGATCCACTATCGGTGTTGAGTTTGCTACTAGAACCATTGAAGTTGACGGTAAGAAGATCAAGGCCCAAGTCTGGGATACTGCTGGTCAAGAACGTTACAGAGCCATCACCAGTGCATACTACAGAGGTTCTGTCGGTGCTCTAATCGTGTATGATATTTCCAAGTCAGAATCCTACGAAAATGTTAGCAAATGGTTGAAAGAATTGAAGGAAAACGCTGATGAAAACATTGTCATTGAACTTGTCGGTAACAAGTCTGATTTAGACCATCTAAGAGCGGTGCCAACTGATGAAGCCAAACATTTTGCCTCTGAGAACCAACTGTTATTCACTGAAGCTTCAGCCTTAGACTCAACCAACGTTGACTTATCATTCCAACAGTTACTAAAATCTATCTACGATATGGTCTCCAAACACCAACTAGACCTGTCAGACTACTCAGGTGCCGGTGCTAAACCTTCTTCAGGTCCAAAGATTGATCTAACTCCAACTCCTGGTAATGAATCAGGTAAGAGCAAAAACAACTGTTGTTGAGTGACGATGAATTAAAGAATAGATGAAGGATTAAACGGAGGTCAAGGAATGTCTTAATATTAAAAGGGAGACTCTGGTTGGTTTAATTATTGCCCCTTGTTTCCTTGTTAATTCCACCACCAGTTTTCAACTCATCTTCTTTTTACCACTTTAGTTCAGAATGTGATATGGATAACCTATCATGTTCAAATTTCACTCCATGTTTTCATGCTTTAGCTGATTTTTTGATTTGTCTGTTATGTCCTTCGTTTTTGTTACCCATATAATAAACCAAGTGCTTGTCTTTAAATATTTTTCTACTTTAATGAACATTAAATGAATGAAAGACGCGTGTAATTCTCCATAGCTACATCAATATAGTCCAATCGCCTCAATCATTGAATCAATCATTTATTCATAGCAAAACTTTTTGAGATACTGATAGGAGCAAGGTTTACTTAGCTTCTTCGGCTGGTTCATCGAAATCACCATCATCGTCTTCATCTTCTTCAGCACCTTCAGCGTCCAATTCCTTAGCGGTCTTAGCATAGTCAATAACCTTACCTCTGGTTCTTCTACCACCAGTAATGATATTGCTTTGGTCAATCTCAGCTAAACCATCATCTTCCTCGTCATCTTCTTCCAGTTTGGCATCTAATTTGGTGTCATCTTCTTCATCATCGTCTTCGTCTTCTTCCTTGTCTTCTGGGACGTCGTCGTATTGTCTTCTACGTCTCTTCTTTTCCTTCTTCTCACCGGATTCGGCCTTACGCTTCAATTCAGCTTCGTCGGCCTTGACTTCAGCCTCGACTTCCTTCTTAGCTTCTTCACCTTCCTTAGCGTCAGTGGAGACAACTGGGGCGTCTTCCTTGGTTTCTTCCTTGGTCTCAGCGATTGGTTCGACAACTGGGGTTTCCTTGACTTCTTCAGACATTGCGTGTGTGTTAATTGAGTTCAATTGAGGCGTTGAGACACGTTCAAAATATCAATGTTTTGTTGCTAATTTGTGCAAAAAGCCTGGTAAATTTTGTGTTTTTCGTTACTCCAGAGATCTGGAACTCTTGATGGTGATATTACGTAAGCACCGCGAAACTTGAATTTTTTCAATGTGATAAACATGAACTGTTTGACACTAGAAAGTGGTTGAGAAAACAGTTGTTTAGGAGACAAGGAAGATGGTATGTTGTTAGAGAGGACGATGTTAACTAAGATGGATACTAACAGATTGCAGGCACCACCGCTACAGAACAAGAAACAGAGACTGGTGAGTGATTCAATCCAAAGAAAACATGATCGATTTGTATACTAACAACCATCAACAGTCAGATATCATCAATTACAGAGTCAAAGTGATAACGCTGGACTCCCGTCAGCTCATTGGTGAGCTGCTGGCCTTTGACAAGCATTTCAACCTGGTGCTGTCCAACACAGAAGAATACAGACTGACCAAGAAATCACAACTATCACTAAAAGACAGAGCTAGAAAGAACACAGAAGAACCAGAATCAAACTTGATACAAGAACAGAAAAGAGTCCTTGGGCTAGTGATCCTGAGAGGCGAGAACGTCATTTCTGTAACAATTGAAGCTCCACCGGCTAATGCTACGCAAAAGATAAAACAATTGAAGACCGGGTCAGGTGTCATCAAACCAATAAAGAATTTGAACGCTGGTGCTTCGCTGAACGCGCCTGTTAGAACTAGTGTGCCTGGCTTTAGTGGGGCTCCAAAGGGCTTCAATCCTCCTCCTGGTTTCAAGAAATAGGTAATGTAATGTATAACTTTCATGAGAGGATTTTGTAGGCAACCAACCTGATATGAAAGGATGCCTAGACGGAGTCCAGCCCAGCACAGCTGTAGCACTACACGTCTGAATACAATGCATATCTACTATTGCTTGGAGTTCGACCAATGAGGAGTCGCTAAGCGACTAGCTTCCTGCGATGTTCTTTGTTTCTTCGAAGTTTGACACATAACTTTTTTTAGAGCAGTTATACAAAATAGCCTATTTGCGACTCAAAATAATCAACTATAAGTGGCCCGCAAAACTCCATTCCTGGGCAGGCCGAGTGATCACACTCATTGTATAGTGTGGTAAGTAGCCTGTGATCTGTATTTGGATCAGAAATGAGCCTTGTAACTAATTAGTAAACTCTTACCGGCCAGTCTCGCTTCTTCGAACAAATTTGCAAGTATATGCATGGAGGTCTATGAATGCCCATACCTATGGGTATGGCTAGCTGTGCGCGATGATTAGGGCGGTGTCAGGGGAGATCCACATATTTTGGCGAGAAAGGGGTACAGCTACCCAGAGTGTACTGCAACTAGGGGGATTTGAAACCATCATCAGGTAGGCATGATGCTTAAGCCTCGCACAAATTCACCTGTTGTGGAGATTTCCAACCGTATGATGGAATAAGCATCAAAGATTCAGTCACTAGATAAGGGACAACATGTGGCTCCAGTTGTGATCATCATGGTAGTGGCACCGTGTTGTTGTTTGTTGAGCCAGACCAAAATTTTTAATTGTGCCTACTACAACATGCGACGATTAACTTCACGACTTTGGTCTGGAGTCCAAAGACAAACAAGGATCATACGTATTCTCCGTGGACGGCTAGAACAGCCAGTGGAGATTTGAAAACTTAAAAGTACACGCTACTCGGATATCGGATGCCAACTCTTGTTTGTTGTGTCTGCAACGGTTGACAGTTGAGATTATACGCATGTCGGAGTTTTGAACAACCTGGAAATAGGCCATGCGTTTAACGGAACACAAACAGCGGAGACTCAGAGACTAGTGAGAAAGAAACTCGACAAGCTAGAGAGATGGCTATAATTGGCTACCCCCACAGGAGTCAGACACATATGCACACGACGACCTTACATCACAAACACCGCCTTTGAGTTGGTTTGCTGTAGTCCCCAAACCAGTCCCCAGTGGATCCCCCAGCCCCAGCCTAGACCTGCCCTCCTATTTTTCCGGCCCCAGCCCGCTGTGCCCGCCTGGCAGAGCCCCCGGCTGCCCCACCTGCGCTCCCCAGCCTGCAGGAAGTTTTTCCAGTAAGCGGGCCGGGGTTCGCGTTTAAACGCCAATTGTGGAGGGTACAGTTAGGCGACAGCGGGAAGCTCTGCCGGCCGTGCAAGCGCTGTGGAAGGAGCTGTGCTACAGAGACTCACAGGCCCCTACTGTGCCTAACCATACCACTTGTCCCTCTTCCACTCACATTACTCCCTCTCCAGCTTCCAAAATTCCCCTATTAGAATCATCCCACCTTCCTACAGACTATCTTTTCTTTTTCCTGTTTATCTCTCAGCAATTTTTCCGATATGCATATGTTTTGTGTCTCCTACCACGAAATATGCACCTTTCTGAAAAGTTTTTCCGTGATTTTTTTCTCAAAAAATCCAGTCATCAAATTTGTTTAAATATCGCTAGAAGTGCACTGAAACTAATCCCAATTGTACCTTTCCACATAATTCCTTCCCGAAGCGATCAAAACACTTACACACAAACAACAACAACTACCCCAGATACCCCACACATTACTTGACCTCACCACATACATACACAAGTCATGAGTGAACTATCAGTTGCCTCCTTAGTTAACACGGATAGGGGGAAAGCCGCTCCTGCAAAGACGGAAGACCCAACTCGTCCTTATTCTTGTTCAATCTGCTCAAAAGCCTTCCACAGATTGGAACACCAGACAAGACACATGAGAATTCACACTGGTGAAAAGCCATTCCAATGTAACTTCTGTTCCAAAAAGTTCAGCAGAAGTGATGAGTTGACTAGACACACTAGAATCCATTCCAATGCTAGATCCAAAAAGCACAGCAAGGACCAATACTCAACCTCCATGAACCAACCTGTGACATACTTCGTCCCACCACCACAAGAATTCCATCAAATGCAAGAGCAACAACAACAGCAACAGCAACAGCAGTTTGGCGCTCCTCAGCAATCCGAACAACAAGCTCCTCATTCAACTCCATTATTCTCACAACAACAACTACCTCAACCATTACTGCCTAAACCACAAAGCATTCAACTTCCACCTGCCCATTCCATCACTCCACCAGCTATACAATCACCTCCTGCGTCATTGTTCCCGAACAAGCAAATCCACCTACCAAACATCCTATCGCCTCCAAAGGTGATGAAGTCGATGTCTTCCTCCTCATTCCAAACATCATCATTATTCTCATCTACCAACAACTCATCTCCAAACTTGTCTGCTCTTTCCTCCAAATCCAACTCATCCACATCATTATTCTCTATGGGTAACGCTCACAACAATCCATTGAATGCCCTTTCAAACTTGAAAAGAATGACACCAATCACTTCAAGTTCTTCTTTTAACCTCCATCAAATTCGCCAATCCCACTCTTCCACCAACTTATTCCCACAACACAGTCGTCAAAACACCTTCAGCTCTTTCGAAGTTGATGAACAAGCACACAAGAGATCCAGACCCAACTCCCCTCCAATCTTCCACTTGAGTGAAACACCTCTAAGCACTCCACTACAGAGTCCAAAGATGAGCGCAGTGACTCCAAATGTTCAACTGCCAAGCATCAAGAGTTTGGATCTACCTAGCTTTGAACAAAAATAGCTGGTTTCCAGATGAAGTGGTTGATTATAATGACTTTTTTTATACTATACTTGTTATGAGGTTCTCCCATGTTATATTCTACGGTTTTCTTACACAGAGATAAATAGATAGATATTTTGTTTTTTTTACTTGGTTATATTACGGTTCCCTGGTTCACTTCTAGATTGAATTTACAGATTTCAAAGATTAATGGTTGATGTAGAAGCGCCGCCACAAGCTATTGAAGGCCAGAGGAAGTACAGCGTCATTGTCGAATATTGAGCAGATTTCCCTCTCTAACTAAATGACTAGCTGTACAATGCTCCTCTCTTTCTTCAAATCTAGCTGACAGCCCTACTAATGCGAGGATCGAGCTATTCTACTGTTTTGGGTTCATTCATCGTGGGCCGTGGCGTCTTGTTCACCGCCTGCTAACTGGCTGTTGATTAATCACTTGTGGAAATTAAGGTTCCCAACTCCTAGATGAGATGTTCGATCTGCCATAATCTTATGTTACATGCAACCGCATATCAAAGATACTAGTCTTCTCCACTAACGTACTGGCCAACGCTTGAAACCAGCTAGAATACAGCCAAAGAAGTTTTGTAAGGTCAGCCATGACATGTAAATCCCCTCCAATTATTAGGACACATGGTTTGACGCATGTAGGACGGTGTTTAGCGTCCGATTCGCCCTGCTTGACGTTTCCTGCAACGTAATTTTTCCAATCTGGACAGGCTCAAGAGACACCATGCATCCGCCTCTCTGAAGTCTTCTCCTATCCGACACACTTGAGTCCAGAAGGACATATCTTTAGATAGAGGCATCCCACTTTTGCCTCCCAAGCTGCTGCCTGATTTTCCTGCCCTTGGAGCAGATCTTCGTGCTGTTATCGTCACCTTATCTCATTTAGTCCCATAAACGCGAAGTTATGCTGGCTATCAAAAGCCGACATGATGATATCGAACAGTACACAGGTCTACCCAGACAATTGAAATATCCCCCAGTCCATTTCATTACACTAGTATGCTAGTTATACTGGTAGTACGAACTTGATAGGGGACGTAGGTGGCAGCTGTGTAATAAGAATTATCTAACATCGTCCGGTCAGTGGTTAATGGAGCCACATTGAAAGAATAGCACAATAATGATCAGACTTCTTACAATGGAGACAATCACTCACGTCCTTGGTTGCATCCTCATGAACGACTACAGTGTAAGCATATCTAATCAAGTATTATATTACAATTATGGTGAATTGTGAATAAAAGCAAGCTCATTAAGCAAAGACGAAGGACAAAATAATAAGGGGAAATCATCAAGTAAGAAAGGCCTTACCGAAACCCAGAAAGAACAAATGTGACATAGCAAATGGAAAAACAAAGCAGTGAAGAAGATAAGAATGAGGGAAGAAGATGTTAGTTGTTTCATAAACCTGTATCAATAAATCATGATGGCATCAAAATAAAATAGAATGGGATAAATAGATGGAAATGGCGACTGGACCCGGTGAAGAAGCAACATTCACAAACAGCAAAATCACCACTCTAAGCACCACATAAACAGCCAGATTACCAAAGAATACCTAGCTCTCCATAAAATAACAAAAAAATCAGTGTACGAAACAAATCAAAATGTAGAAACAATTCATCATAATCTATGCAAAAAAAGTGTGAAACAAACGAACTAGGCATTCCCATACACCAACAGGCAAACACCACAACACAGTCAAACCCGCATTCAGACATCACTCCACGTAATCAACTCTCCAATTGAAAGCCAACAAACTCTCCAGCTTTCGAAATACCTTTCATTAATCTTGATGATCAAAATGCAAATTCTATTTATTTGGTATCTTTTTCTTCATATTGGGAAGTTTGATACTGTGGAGCGTAACCGTAGTTGTAGTTCTGGTATTGGTATGGGTTTTGACCAGCGACACCGGTACCAACAGAAGAAGCACCACCTGGAGTGGTGGAAGTAGTGGCGGCAGTGGAGGCGTTGGCACCGTTACCAGTGGCACCTTGACCAGCACCGTTGGCGGTGTTACCAGCGTTGGCGTAGTTGCTGTATGGATATTGTGGGTAGTATGGATATGAAGAACCAGTGTTGTAGTAACCCTGTTGGATAGGTTGTGGAGCTGAACCTATTTGTTGAGAGTACTGTTGTTGCTGTGGCTGTTGAGTTAGGTTTGGCTTCACGTCAGCTGTTTGGGATGATTGTGGAGCTTGTGTTTGATATTGTTGTTGTGGTTGTTGTTGTTGGCTCTGTTGAGTGGATGACGATTGTGGAGCTGGAATGGATTGTTGTAGTTGTTGAGGTTGTTGATAGCCAGCCCATTGAGCAGCACCGTTAGCAGCAGAAGTTGGGGTGGCACCAATTGGAGCAGAAGTGGCAGTTGGGTTTGGTTGGGTGGTAGAGCCCTGTTGAATGACTTGTTTGATATCTCTGACAAACAATGGATACAGTAAGTCAACAATCCCTTCTCTTTGAGCCATAGCTAAAGCTCTTTCGAATGGAATCCAGACACCTTTCAAGTGCATAGAACCGATTTTGACGACATCACGGACCTTTTCTGATTTCAAGATACCATCTCTTCTACCTCTGGTCATATGGGCAACGTTCAACAGCTTGGTACCGTTAATCATGTTGTTGTCGGCTCTTCTGACAACGGAGACACCGTTAGCATCGACTTGGTAACATAGAGTCTTTTCGTCTTCCCACATGGTGGTAGTAACTCTTGGTCTTGAACCTAATGGTTGGACTTGGCCAACGGCAGAGGCCGAGGTGGTGGTGATTTGCTGGGTGCTACCTTGAGGTAGGCCTGTTGGGTTTGGTAGGGCTTGTGTGGAGGCAGATGTGTTCAATGGGACAGAACCAGCAGTTGGGGTAGTAGTGGAACCGTTAGATTGGGCACCAGTTGTGGCAGAGGCACCGTTTGGCAACAATTGATTTTGGTAACCTGGAGCAGCATAGCCTTGGGCATAATTGACTCTGGAGTAGTCGTTGTAGTTTGGATAAGCACCGCCTAATTGAGCAGATTGACCACTGGTGTTACCGGTTGGGTTGGAAGTGTTTGACTGGTAATATGGGTAGTTGTGTTGGAACTGTTGGGAGTAGCCTGGTTGGTAGGAGTAGTAAGGATATTGTTGAGGTGGAGCTTGTGACTGTTGGCCTTGGGAATATCTGTATTGATCGTCCAAACCAGGTTGACCGGTTGATTGTGGTTGACCAGCTTGACCGTTTGTTGATTGACCGTTGGAGACGCCGTTCAGATCGCTCGAGCCGGCACCAGAGGAGTTGTTGGCTGGATTGGCAGCAGCAGAGTCGACCTGAGAGATGGTGGCGTTTTGCTCGGTTTTTGGAGGCATGGACATCGTGGAATAGCTATGGAAGGGTCTTCAAAGGTGGAAAAGAGTGTAAGCGGTTTTCAATTAAGGGAAATGTTAAGTGAGGAAAAGTCAGCACGAATCAAAGCGAAACGACGAGTCTTTTGCGGTTTTAATCGGGGAGCTGGATTGCAAAACTTTGAACAGACGGTATAGTTCACACAGAAGAGCGAAACACAGCGGAATTCACAGCAAATTGAGCCTTTTGGATGGTGTTGTGGAAGTGTTGAAGAAGAAAAAAGATGATCAAACTTTTGTTTTGATGTGCTCCTTTTCAAAAAAAATGTTAAGGCAGCAGGAAAAATAAAATTGTGCATGAAAGTTATGCACAAAGTTCTGCATTTCGTCCAATAAAATCGCACGACGGCGCAGAAGAAACGTAAAAAATCGCAGTCTGAAACTTTAAAATTAGGACAAAACGCACCTCTCGAGACAAATTCTCCCTAGAAGGGAACTCCTGCCTAGCGCCCCTGGGAGGGAGGAAGTGGGCCTAGGGAGAGCCCCTTCTCCTGCTAGACGGGGGCCTGTAGGCAGAAACTTTCAGCTCGCCGGTTTTCACTCGGCCCAAGTAGCATTGTTGACTCTGTCAGGTTATGTCGCTTTTATCATTTGTGTGTAGATAAGGGGCACATCACCGAGATTTGCCAGATCTTTTAAAGCACTCATACAGGGCTACCGGCCTCAGGGTACAGATGGATGAGATCGTGAAGCGTTCGGTATCTCAGACGAAACAAGCTGTCTAGCATCCCTTTGTAGAAAGTCTGTGATCTTTGGGGCTGCGGTCGACTCGATAAGGTAGTACATGGAAGCTTTCAACCTTGCATGGTGATCTAAAAAGAAGCTTCTCCCTGTGCTGTAGCACAGAATCCACAGTTGACGACCCGTTGAGTTATATGGAGAGACAGAAGCTTACACGGGTATCAATTATGGTATGGGTATTGTGCTAGCCTTAGCAACAACCTGGCGTTACTAAAGGCTAGAACTACGCAACGTGTGTAAGTTTGTACCGTTAGGACAGAAAGTACTGGGCTGTTTGGATTTGGATGCACAAAGACCGTGAAGTAGAAAACTTACTTTACGACACAACATGCTTTAAGCTCTCCATAAAGTTTGCGAACTAGGTATGAGGATAGTGGAGGGCTAGAGTCTATCTTACAGATGCAAGTTGGTGTTCTATCGCTACAGGCTCATGTTCAAATTTCAATAACATATGCTAGAGTACCTGTTGATTCCAAATTAGCGACGAAAAGGGTACAGAGAGCGACATGAATATTTTAGTGGGTGCTTGCAGCATAATCTACAAGCTGCTGTGCTTCCAGATTCGAGATCAAGGGACTTAGGGACAAGCTGTAGATATGGATGGAAGCTTTCAGGGAGGACGATGAAACATCGGTACAGGCCACCAGGCGTCAGAGAACGAAGAGGAGTTCAAACTTCACACACACATAGATGATAATTCGTATTACTCATATCTTTCGGTATCTTGACCCTTTAAGCTAAAAATAACGTTTTGTCCGAAGATCTCTCAGAAAAGGGACAAATCGCGGATTGGGATAGGGGTTCGTTTATAGGAGACGGAAAGAAGATTCTGACACGGAGTATGGCCGATGAAAAAGCAGTCACAAGTGGCAATTGGGGCGTTACAGACCATGCTACCTCTGTGTGGTTGGCGTAAGGGTCCATTTTGCGAGCCCCGTGCCACTGGTACCACTATCGCGGGTCGTGTAGCCAAAGCTGATTTTAGGTTAGAGCTCTCTGCAGGAACTCTCACACCGAATTCTGTAACCTGTATCCTGTTTCCTGTACTTCGACCGTTGAGTCAGGCTGGACACTTTTAGGGCAAGCAAAGGGGCGCCAGGGGATCAGCCTGCGCAGAAAAAATGATTCCCCTTCCAGCTGCTAGCAGCTAGATCTGTGAGCTGCCCCAGTCTGCCGATGGCCGCTATCCGCTACGCTCGCAACGAAATCTCACCAATTAGAAGTTGAGGTTGCAAGTTTCTGCAAGGTTGAGCGCAAAAATGTCCGCTCGACGGTTTCTGGATGGCACCCGCAGAATTCGGGACTTTATTTTCTTTTCAAATCGGGACAAATCTGCATCAACCAGCGGCCAGCGCGCATATCGGATTAGTCGTTAAAGCAGGCTGGCACGTGACTCTGGCTTTAGCGTGTTTTCCGGGTAAGAAAAATGGAGACGCGTTTCGCGCACACGCGTACGTCTCTCTTTATGTTTTGATTCTAGGCGCGTTTTCATAGAGACAACGTAACTTCTTGGACTACCGGGTACTCCAGCTGCTGTTACAACACCCACCAAAACCATGTTCAGACACGCAAAGAGAAGGACTGCTGGTCGTAAGAACTTCGAAGGGTCCATCCACTCAGCTGCTCAGGAAGACACATACTTAACCAACGCCTATAATAAATCCAAACTATCCTTCTACACGCTACCACCAGTCGGTGAGATCACATTACACGAGTTTGAAACATGGGCTATTGATCGTATCAAGATCCTGAACGAGATCGAGTCCTGTATTGCCAGAAACAAGTCGTACAAAGAGACTGAGTCCATCGTTTGGCCATTGATTCAGTCAACATTACCCTTGAACTCCACCAATGCTGAAAAGGCTCAAAAGGAGAAACAGAAGGATTACTACTCACATTTCATCCTAAGACTGTGCTTCTCAAGATCTAAAGAACTAAGAGATAGATTCTTGAAGAATGAAATCTACCTATTCAAGATCAGATTCAATCAGTTGACCATAATAGAACAACAACAATTTGTGAAGAACTTGAACTTACCATGGGAGTACATCACCGAAGAAGAGAAACAATCCATGTCCAATGAACTATTCAACTCCATTGCCCCTTCGCTAGGTTTCCAATTGAACTTGACTGAAAACACAGAGAAAAAGAAGTATTTCCAAACTGAAGAGTTCATCAAGATCCCATTCGAATTTGTTTCTGATTTGATCTCACAGAGATTGGTCTACTTACACAAAGGTAACGCTTACATCCCACGTTTCCAACAACTACAACTTCTAACCAACGAATTCAGCCAAAGTTTGAGCACATCACTAATACAGACATCCCACGCTTTCCCATCCCTGGACGAAGACGACAGAATCTTACCAATCTTGACACATTTATCCGCTGGTTCAGCACTAAACTTCTCACAAGATCAATACGGTTCCAATGAAAGTAACAGTGATATCAATGCCAATACGATTGATACAAAGGAAATCACATCGCAGTTCCCATTATGTGGTTCTCAACTAATGCAAGGTCTAAAGACAAACCATCATTTGAAGTACACTGCCCGTCAACAATTCCAACTATTCCTGAAAGGTGCTGGTCTTGATTTGGAAAATGCTCTACAATTCTGGGCCCAAGAATTCACCAAATCAATGGGTCATGACAAGTTCAACAAGGAGTACAAATATAACATCCGTCACGCTTATGGTATGGAAGGTGCCCGTATTGATTACAAGCCTTGGGATTGTCGTACTATTTTGTCCAAACCAAGACCTGCTAAAGGTGAATACCATGGTTGTCCTTATCGTGATTTGACACCAGATACTCTAAGTATCAAATTGAAAGACATAGGCTTGAACGATTCTGAGATTTCTCATGTTGTTGAGATCTCTCAAAAGGGTGAATACACTTCTGCTTGCTCTAAGGTCCTTGAAGTTAAGACGAACGGTGAAATCCAAGAACATGTGACACATCCAAACTTATACTTTGATAGAATGAGACAGTACACCAAGAAACAAAAAGCTGCTGTGACTGAATCTTGAGGTCAGTCTTCCCTACAATTTTTCTATTTATCACAGCTTATGTATACTAATGAACAAAACCTATTCTAACTCTTGAACCCATTGATCGAACCACTTCAAGTTCCCCAGTAGACCTTCGAGATTGAATTCACCAAGGCCATCATCATCTGGGTTCTCAGCATCCCTCTTTCTCTTCTTCTTGTTGCTTTGATCTTCAACCTTCCCAAATTGTAAATACTTGACACGATTCACCTCATCGGGACCATGGTCAATACCAATTCTTGTTAAAGTCTCAATCGACTTCTGCATACGTGCAACACACATACGGTTCAGCATCTTCAGCGCCCAAACACATTCTTTGGCCATATGTGCTTTGCCTTCTAGACTCTGAAGTAGGCTGATTGATATTTTGAAATTCTGTGAGCATTGAGAGAAATGTAGACCGGCATTGATCAGCGTGACACTGACTAGTGAAATGTTGAACAACAATACCAGATTCAACCACCATGGTATCAACAGGTAGCCCTTGTTTGAAATGTCTTGGAATAACTCTAGGACTTCAGAAGAATGTTTGATCAACAGTTGAAATTGCAAGTCACCTTCATCAGCATAGTACTTCTTATCGACAAGTCTCAAAAGAGCCTTATTGTTGAAACTTAAGACAATGTCATGATAAGTGAAGTATGCCTGATTAATTAGCAGCGAGTCATAACCGTCTGAGTTCTCATCGAACCATTCTTTCCAATTCTGTAGCTCTTCGTTGATCACTGCCATGAATTCGGTATCAATCTTGTAATGTTTCTTGTTGTAATTTTGGATCTTCCCAGCAATTCTAGATAGATGTATCATAGCCAACGCAGGCTTACTTAACCAATCATCTTCAATATGTGAGTCAAGTTCTGGAAATGGCTTCACAATGTCTTCATCGCTTATCTCTGACCCTTTACCACTCTGGAACCCGTGGAGACTATCCCACATATAGACTAACCAAAAGATTCTGTTACTCTTTGTCTTTTCATATGGCTTATTGGCTAGTGTTTCTGGAATCATATCCAAGTTCAGTGACATCCCTTTACACATTCTGACAGCTGTACCCAAAGACATGTATGATGAGTTCTGTCTTGAAGTGGTACGAAGATAAAAAGTGATCAGGATCCAGGATTGGATCAATTCGAACGACTGCCATTCAAAACTCAACTTGTTGACAACCTCATAGGCGGAATCGAATAGCTCTTCTTCAAGTTCTGGCACGATCTTGGCTTTAACAGCATGTGGCACTTCTGGATCATTCTCAGCATATCTTAATGAGATGGCAAAAATTAAGTATAGAATGGCAGAGAACAATCTTGTGGATTCATCACTGTCGGACTTCAACTTCAGCACGTACTTCTCATATTGGTCTCTGAACACCTTTTCATGGATGATGGAGAATAACGGGTTGATTTTAAGCATGAAGAAATCAACTAGCCAGTTTGCAAACTCCAAGTCCCTCGAGAAGTCGATCAAGTGGACCATTGGAGGTAAAGTTCTTTGTTTCAAATAATGACCACCATTCATATTCCAACCGTAGAATTGTATTCTTGGAATGATCAATTCGTCTAATTCTTCCTCGTTCAAGGTGTTGAATACCGAGTATGCGAGTTCAAAGGGCACAATGTTCTGGTATCTTCTCATAACTCTGTATTTATCTTTGGAGAAGGTGTACATGTTCTTGTCAAACGTCTCTTTGGCTCCCAGATGATTCATGTTTTTCTTCTGAATGTATCTCTCCAGTTGAGTAACACGGTTCTCAAGGTATCTAACGTAATCTTCGTTTCTCTTATCAATCTTAGGACCAACATGCTCAAACTGTGGACTTTGACTTGGTTGGGAGGCAGAAACAGCAGAGTATTCACAGTGGTTCTTCGTTTTGGAGCAGGTAGCACACGGAACTTCACCGTCACATTTGGTTTTCTGTTTCTTGCACCTGTTACAGGCTTTCTTGACTCTGACTCTGTTAGCACCGTTCTTCTTCAGCTGTGACTCAGTAGATTGCTGTGTAAAGAATGTGGGCTGCTCTTGCGGAAGACTTTGACGTGTCTGTGTCCGTTCCATGATCATTGGAGCAAAGGGAGGCAGCTGCACTCTGTTATCATCTCGGTTCATATTCATGATGGAGTTATACGCAATTCAATGGTGAAACAACTAGAGAAAAGGAACGGCGCAGTAATTCACAGTGGAGGGATATATAGCTTGGTTACAGCAGAGTACCAGCAACTGCTATGCTCGATAGACTGGCGTTACCTTGGTTCCCGATTGTGTAGTTGTTTACGTTCGATTTTTTATCATGTCGGAAATGGCGGCCCGGGAAAAGGGCCGGACGTAATCTAACAATGGCCATCACAGAGAAGATAGAGGCGATCTGGGGTGTCCGGTGGCGTTTGGGCACTTGGTGAAGCTACGGGGCGAAAGTGTGAGTTCAGAGAATGTATGGATGCCGAAAATAGGCCTTAGAATCCTCCAAATGCTAACGATTTTCTCTGTTCAATTAGTTCTGAGAGGTGATGAGCTAGTGATAAGGGTATTAGAGAATCACCACGGTAAATTCAGTATCCTACCTGGCACTAACTCACACATTTTAACCCTCTGCTGAAACTGTGAGCATTATTTGGCTTCTATCATCGGGTTGTGACCTTCTGGCTTCATTTCAAATGATCATAATCACTAACCACTTTACAAAAAGGACAACCACATAAGTGAACGCTTTATATTCATGACAACCATCACATTCTATGTACAAACACCTCCAGCATTTCTAACATTCGGTTTATTTACCCTTTTCCTGCACTTCACCACCCTTTTCGAATGGTGCCTCTTCCCTGGCCTCTTCCAACATTGGCAGAATACCCTGTTTAGCCAATGCCAACTGAAAACGCAAACGTTAGTACTTCATCCATAATCCAAACTCAGAACAAACTCACGTCAACACAGGCCTTGTAGTCATGCCATAGATCGTCACATTCGTTGTATAAACTCTTCCCCTTTAGGAATTCTGTCACTTGTTAGCCAGGACACATTGTACCACAGTCTCATTTCAGCACTTACTTTCGGTGTACCAGTTGTTGAAACAATCGTCATACTGCTTTTTAGCCTCTGTACACTCAGGAGCAAAACTCGAAGACATCGCGTTACCCATATCAATAGCGTGTGGATGCTCTTTTAGAGTGTCTTTGCCATAATCAAAGCCCTTCTAGAAGTTTTTTGACTTGGTCCGAAGAGATGTGGCGCCTACCGAAAATCTTTATAGTACAGAGTATATTCGTAATCATTAACATTATTCACTCCAGTCGTCCTCTTTGTCTGCGTTGGCCGGTCTGTCAAGGAAGGCATCCAGGTCTTCTTCTGGCATTGTGTCTTTGAGCTGTTTAGGCACTTCGCGGAACAGGGAGTCGTCTGTTGTGTCATTCCCAAAATTCGTGGTGGCTCTTGGAAGGTCCTCGCTTAATCCAGAATCGTTGATACCACTCACATTGTTCAACAAGTCCTTCACAATGTTCTGTGCAGCTTCTCTCGCGGGTGTCTTTGACAGTCTTTGTTTATCCTTCGCAGAGGCAAAGTTCAGCGTCACTGGAGGTGAAATATTTGGAACCTCTTCAGAATCATCGGCAATGTTGTTCCCTGGTTGAGCAGATTGGCCTCGATAGTTGGTCCCACTGTATCTATGAGCTGTGTTTGCAACCTGACCAGGTGTATGCAGTAGATTACCACCGGCACCATAACGCGGTGTTAAGGGAAATCTTTGCGTCTGTGTAACTTCTTGCTGTAAATCAGAATCATCAGTCAATTGTTCAGCCTGATTCTTTCTCAGCGGTGTCAGTTGCTTGTTTTTCACTGGACTGAACTGAACATCAGAGTTCAACTTTGGCGTTTGTATCTCAAATGGTGAAGAATCAAACTTCTCAGCATAGAATGACTTTCTCTTTTTAGCATGTGGTTGTTTTCTTGGTGTGATGGAATTAACTGCACCTTCAACACGTTTGTTCGATCTTCTTGGTGACACTTGGACTTTGTAATTTGTGTCCAGATTATTATGCATTAGGTAATCTCTTGTTTGGGTGGCAGTTCTTTGTAATGTCGGTGTGGTTTGATTAACATCTGTTCCGTTGGTGTTGGATAGGTTGGCTGTAACTGGGATTGGAGGAACTATGCTGTCTGTGGTGTCGAATCCCACGTTGTTTCTCTGGACTTGTGGCATTATTGGGTTGTCTATCAATCTCTTATCTTTATCATTGAAGTTCTCGTTATATCTATGCTGGAAATGTTGGGCTGTATGATTTGTACTCTCCTGTAGAACATCGTCCTGGAAGTGTCCAGCAGAGCTGGCACCAATCTTGATGGGGCTCATTTGCTCATTTGAGTCGGTCATCTCTTGATCAACTTCAGCTTGGTTATCATCCTCTAGATCAGCTTCATTCTGCACAGCTTCTTCATAGCCTCTTAGTTCAACATTCGCACTAGCTTCAAGGAATGTCTTCCAGAAATTCGCACCTGCCCAAATCTGTTTGGAGTTCTGGTGGTACTTTTTCACTATTGGGATAAGTTTATCATTGATGATCTTGTGTGATTTGGCAAACGACTTATCGATGGATTGTAAAGTTAACGTTATCTCCTGTTCCAATCTTTCCAACTCATTAGCCTGTACCGATGTTTCACTTGTACTTGATGTGTTCAGACTGGGAGTGAAGACCGACTTTCTGCGATTCCCAGCTGTCGGGTTGTTCGCAATGGAGAACTTTCTTGACATTCCACGCGCTTCGAAAATGGTTTAGATGCGATTTGGAGAGATCTTCTTTACTTTTAGAACAGACGCGTAACTTTTGTTTTGTTTCCAAGGTAGTGTAAACAACCAGACACCACTGATCAGGTGAGTTCCGGGACTGAATATCACGTGATTCCACTGGTCGGAAATCGGAAATTCTTTCATTTAGCCGGAATAAAATTCCGATGTTGACACAACGAGCTGGCTTAGAAAGCTGGTAATTATGGGTGTTCCGAGGACTCTGCGGGTTAAGTTGTTAGATTGGTGATTCATTGTGTGTCTCTGTGCAATATGCCTGGCTCATGATCACAAAGCACCACCACAGCAGGGAACACAGCCAACCACCAGCCCATTTTTGGAAAATTTCTCGAGATGACGTTTCTGCGGAATTGCGTTTGTGATGAAGCAAACAAAAAAATCTTGAAATTGCACTTATAAACATTCATGTCTCTCCAAATTTCAGATTCTCAAACACACTCCCTACACACGACTCACAAGGGCCAACCAGTTCAATTGTATTATAACTAAACCCACCAATCACTACTCCATACCTCACTCACTTCCAATCGTTTACATCCGCTCGATCCGCTTTCAACCGTCTTGTGACATCTTCACCAACTAAGCAACGATGCAGAAACCAAAGAACTACTACTTCCTGATACCCATAATCGGGGCAATTCCATGGGGTGGTATGCTTACTGCGATGTTGGTAGCCTGGTCCATCCAGGGCCACCCGATCTATTGGTTCATTCATCGTCATCAAATCCCTGTGTACATCTCACATATCGGTGCTACTAATTTACAACCGCTGTTTATCAGCTGTACATCCTGGCAGGGCCTACTGTACGTGATCACCATCGTCACTGAGTACTTGTTGAGAAAGTCTGGGAAATTGCAGTTCTGGTTCACCAAGCATGAGAGAAACCTCCTGTTTGCCGGATGTATCCTAGGTGGCTGTGGCCAATTGGGGATCATCTTGTGCTCTATCTTTGACACAAAGGACCATCCAACTGCACACATGAGACTCTTGGCTCTGTTTATCTTCGGTGTCTTTACCTCAATGATTTGCATCATCACCCAATACAGCCTGATGGCTCACCACTACTCCAAGATCCATGTCTCACACAAGAAGTTGAACAAGTTTGCCATTTCTGCCATCTTGAAGGCCATTTGGCTAGTCCTTGCTGTTTTCTTTGCCTGCATGTTCGAGTTCTATACTAAAGACAACCACAATGTGAGCGCCTATTTTGAATGGATCTTGGCTTACTCTTACTTATTCCTATTCGGCGTGTTTGCCTGGGATTTATACCCAGCAGCCAAAAGGGAACATATGAACTATCCATACATCAAAGACTGGAATAATCGTGGGTATTACCTATACGACAAGAACTTTGGTGATGATGAAAAGGCACACTCATTTGGGAACTCGAATGAATTGGGGGATACTTTGGTTCATAGTTCCAGTGATGATGTTGTTGGTCATCGTCCCGTTGAGCGTGAATTCACTGACCAAGAGCTGGCTCAATATCCAATCAACAATAACGAAAATGAGTACCCGATTCCACATGGTCAAAGCGTTCGTGTTTACGACAGAGTTTAGATTCATTAGACATTCTTGATATTTGTTTGAAATCTTTACACTGTAGCAATGAGTCTCGATAACCAATTTACAACTACAGCAGTCAGACGTCAAAAGTCAAAAAGTACGTTAGTTGAAAAGAAAGTCTAAACACTGTTGAAGGTTTTAATAGTCGTTTTGGCCAAACAAGAAGCCATCAAAGACACTAGGCACCAATTGGTTGTCATGAGAACCGTAAATCAATGAATCATCCACAGATAATCCAAACTCATCTGTACTGTTGAAGATTTGCTGAGGGTTAGCAAAGCTTGAGATAGGATCAGCCTTTGAATGATCTGAGTGACTAGTATTGTTTGTCTTGGGATCGTGGGCAGCAGCAGCTATAACACTTGGATCGTCAAATCTTTTGTGGGCGGTATTACCTGATCCCTTATCTTGGTGGAAAGTAGAAGCTGATTGAATATCACTAGTTATACCTGACTCAGCAATAACTGGGGCCAATAGTTCTTGAAACATCATGGACTCATGGGAAGTTGGGATTGGGTTTCTAGACTTTTCATACTTCTCCTTCATCTTTCTGGCAATATCCTCGGTAGTTTCAACAGGGCCCTCATAGCTAGGAAAGTTTTGTTGTAAAGTCAAGTTATTGTAGGCACCGTGTCCGGATTGAAGTTGTTCATAAGAGTTTGGGAAGGCTTGAGTTTGATTTCTGACTAAAGGCCCACCGAAATCTGGGAAAACCAATTCACCATCCTCTTCCTCCTCAGCATCAGATATTTCACCACTAGCAAATCTCATAGCAGTGATCTTTGATTCTCTCGGCAACTTTTGAGCTTTGGAAATCCTGTTCAAGGTCTCTGTGCTCTTGGTTGGTGACCTCTTTGGAGAACTTCTGGATCTCTTGGAAAATGTTGAGTTTGGGCTGATGGCATGAGCTCTTTGAGCACGGGAAGTGATTTGTGATTCATCAGAGTAGACCTTCTCGGTATTTGGCAAGTCACCAACCTTTTCAATATGATCAACACCAACAAAGGACTTCAAATGGATGATCTTTTGCTTGGAATAACCTTTGCAACACTTCTCTTTACAATTGAAGGCAAACTTACCAGTCTCAGTGCATTTGGCAACACCGTCCAATGGAGTGATACCAGTAACTCTAATCTTGATGGCATTACCGTACTCATTGGTCACAGGTCTTCCTCGGTCCTCAATCACAAAAACAGCACCCATCTCAATACGCTCAACATGAGCACAATCTTTGGCTCTATGGCCGTTAACACAAGTGACACAGGCAACCTTACGCTCACCTAAGACAATCATCTCTGCTCAGCGAAAATCTCTCTCTGTTTTCCTTCTCTTCAGGGAAATTTGGCTCTTTTGCAATTGTAGTAATGGTATGAGATGTAGATCTGGGGTTCCAATCTCTGGTGGTTAAGCAAATAGAATAGCAAGAAGAGTGTTGGCTCCGATACTTGTCTCTTGAAGAGCCTCAACGGTCGTGGGAGGAGCAGATTTGAGGCACTTTATACATTTCCCACTTTAAGCTTTTACCCGGAAACAGAATCCAGTTTCTGTCCCCTGCTTTTGTGTCTGAGCTGTTTTCGTTTTCTTTGTTTTTCCATTGTGACTTTTCCCACTGTTTTGACACAAAAACGCACTCATCTGCACGGTCTAAAAAATACCCGTGAATCTGCCAAAAGTCGAAACTTACAGAAAAACTACAACAGAAAAAAAGGGCATAAAATGACTCAAACCAGAATTTCAAGCGTCATATTAGATCAATTCCAAAAGACAGGCCTCGGGCCAGGCTGGTAGCTAGAGTTATATAATTGATGTTTTGTGGGGTCAAGTAACAGCACCTGCAGATAGGCGTTTTGCCCGTAATGAACCCAAGATCTCAGAAGTTTGTTTGAGAAAATCATCAATGTCAACTTCTCCATCTTCCACTGCTTCTTTCTCTTGGTCTCTCTGGGTTTCATCCTTGTATTTTTGAGTGCTGGTGTCACTCGTTTCTTGTCTGGACGAAGTTTGATTGACCTTGCCGTCACCGGTTGTATAGGCTTTCTCAATTGGAAGGAATGGATTCATGTCATGACCATTGAACTCTTTGGAGACAGATTTGATCTTGGTGGAAGCTTGTAATACCTTCGAAGTTCCAGGACCATTTGCAGGTTTGATACTTGTATAGTTGGCGTCATCTGGAGGTTTAGGGTTCTGGATTGGCTTGATAATTAATGCTTCTTTTTGAGATTGGTTCAGATACTTCTCCAACTCAGTACCAGTGGTATTCTTGCCAATGTCAGCATCTATAACAAGTACATTGCCGTCATTACCACATTGTACAGCACCTAACTTACCAACGTAGTGAGCAGGCTCGTGGTCATCGCAGACATCAGTTTGACATGGCTCATATGTGACATTAGTAGTTGGATTCAAGATCAGGATCTTCTTACCGATACGTTTGTTAACATCAACATTCAACTCTTTATGGAAGAGGAACTCTTTGTCAGCATTCAAGTCTGTGATCACGGTCTTCTCAATATGTGGTTTGTCCTTCACCTTGAGTCGTAGATGACCCTTCATGACAACACTGGGCCGTCCTTCCTTGACCGAATGATTGGTGGGACCAAAGGTGGTGATAGGGTACAGACCAGACAATGGCACTTTGGTATGGTGGATACAAGATTGACCAGCCTTCTGCAACAAGCAGTCTTCACAGCATAACAAGTTTCTTTCCCAGATAATCATCTTGAGCAGCTTGATGGATGGTTTTGAAACAAAGGTGGAAGTAGTATGGTTTGGGGGAGTTTTGAGCAAAGCAATAGTTTGAACGAAGTAAGTTTTTGAACAGAGCAAAGTTGGAAAGACTTGAGAGTCTAATGTGTGTGATTTCTTCTTTCTATTTTCTTCTAGACAGGATTTGTTTGGGGAACTTTTCACTTTTTATACCTTCCTCCATTTTTGTGTCACCGCCAACGCCTTTGAAATTTGCGGCTCATGAAGAACCTGAAAACTTAACGTCCCACAAACTGCAAAACCACAGTTACCAATCCACTCAGATCAACCACCAATCAAACTTCTACACCAATCAACAGCTAGGAAATCAAAAACGTTTATAAATTCACAGATTTTTTTTCAAACAACAGAAAGGACTGATCTATACGCTAAACAACGAATCCCTTCTCCTTATAAATCCACACATACCCAAACACAAACAATGCCAAAGACACAATATCACCCGTAAAAATAATTAAAACACACGTAACAATAGTACAAAAATGGGAGAAATTTCTTCATACCAGAAAGATAAGTTCTCACCACCGATCCAAAAATGACTTCTCCATGGATAAAAAGTGAAAAGCCAGTAAATTGTTCTTGAACTCATGACAAGCTGATGTAGTATCAACTCTTGAAAATGCACCTCACCCGATGATAAATAGTATATGAAAACACGCAACGACACCACAACCTAATAAAAAAATTGAACTTGGAGTGACAAGATGAAGATCATCTAACACTTACAATACACCACACCACACCACACATATCACAACACCACGTAATTCAAACATTAAGACACAGGCAAAACGTAGTCGATCACTGACTTTTCTCAAGCCCAAACAGAAGCCGAGTTTCTCAAATTTTTAGAATTACCCCAAATGTCACCCAAGTATGAGCTGTTTGAATCTTCTAAAGACAACTTCTTTTCAATGTATTCACCATTAGAAGAAGCAGTAGTCATTGGAGTGTTCAATAAGTCAGAGTTAGTCAACCCAAACGATGAATTGGAGTTGATTTGTTCCAAAGGAGCACCAAATGCACCGACTGAACCAGGTCTGATTGGAGCTGAGAAAGTAGGAGATGAGTTTCTAATTTGGGACATTAGATCAGGATGGTTTAGTTGGGGTTGGACTTGCTGAAAGTTGTCGAATTTTAACTCACCAGAATGAACGATACCATTGTTCATAGGGATTTGTTGTTGAAACTGTTGGTGTTGTTGTAATTGCTGAACAGGAACTTGTTGAGCCACTTGATATTGTTGTGGCTGTTGCAGTTGTTGCAGTTGTTGTTGCAGCTGGTCATTCATGTATTGTGGTTGGATGAACTGTTGAGGTTGTTGTTGCTGCTGTTGTTGTTGGACTTTTTGGTTAGCGATACCGTTGTTCATTTGTCTGTAACGGTTGAATTGTTGAGGATTAGCGTTATTAATGAACTGTTGCTGTTGTTGTTGCTTCAACTGAGCATTCAAGGCAAAGCTTTGTTGTTGTTGGTGGTGTTGATGCTTGTAGTTGTGATTATGTCTATTGTTATTTTGGTTGTGGTTATGGTTATGGTTGTGATGATGATGGTTGTGGTTTCTGTTCATGTTGACATTAGGAGCATAATGGTGGTTGAACTGCTGGTGCTTGGTGAAGTTTGTGATGGCCTTTTCAACCTCAGCAAATTGGTAGTCGAATGGTAGACCCTCGACATTACGTTTCCCATTGTTAGAAACAGCGACTGAACCCTGTTCCTTTGGGGACGAAACCTGGGATTGGGACTTCTGTGGTTGTTGGGACTCTTCAGTAGTAGAGGCCATGATGCAAAACTGTCAAGCTAGACGAATAAATAACGAGTGCAAAAGGGTGTTTCAATGAATGGACTTTCCTTGAAGGAAATGGAATGCAGCACTTTTATTGGATGCGATGAGGTGGGAAAAAAGCAGGGAATGACAAGCCAGAAAAGGGGAGAAACTAGCAGCAGCAATAAGCAAATACTCCACGGCTTGAGATCTCCTTTGTATACCAGCGACTGATAGCTTGAAATGCCAGAACTTGTACTGGATCTGCCGGCTCTGGACACAAATTTTAAGCGATTTGTCTGTTTTCTTTGGGAGCGACGCCGGTGCAAAAATTTGAGTGCGAGTCGGAAATGGGTGTAGTCACGTGGACTTGATACCCCGGATATTGTTCAGAGCGGTAAGGGCAACACACTTGAAAATTATTTAGCATGAAAGCTTAGGAAAAGAAGAGCTATTGAAGCTCATCTCTCCACAATTTCAAGTCTCCAGAGTTTCAAGGATGAGTTTGAACTTGGCAAGGTCACTGAGCACATCGATAAGGTGTCTGAACTCTGTCAAGCCTGCTGTTAAGCTAGATCACAAGCAGCGAACTTTTGAAAATGTCGAGAGAAACATACCTATGAAGAAACCACAGAAGGCCTGGCAGAAAGCTGGTGAGGATAAAGAGGAATATTTCAAGAGACGTTTCGCACATGTTCACGCTAGACAGAAGAAGAATGATTCTGAAAGTAGAAGATCCAGATTCCAGGACCAGAGGAATTCAAGAAAACAGTCATACAAGAGTGAGATCAGAGATGACAGACAGAGACATAAGAGCAAATTCGGTGGTAGAGACATCATGAAAAGACTCTCACCTAATCCGTTGTCTGAGTTCGTTTATGGTAAGTCTGCAGTGACTGCTGCCTTGAAGGCCAATAAGAGAGAGTTCTTCAACAATTTATACATTGCCAAAAGACTGGGGCGTGAAGACGAGGAGATTGCCAAATTAGCTACTGAGCTAGGTGTGAAAATGACTTTTCTTGAAGGTAGAGGTGTCTTGGATCAAATGACAAAGAACGCTGTGCATAATGGGTATGTGTTGGAAACGAAGCCTCTGCAGCCAGCTAGTATTGTGTCATTGGGTCCAGTTGAAGAATCTGATTACACTATTAACGAAGATAATTATGGTGATGTCTTACCGCAACCTTATCAAACCACGAATCCAAACCCACTGGGTATTTATATCGATGGTGTCACTGATCCTCATAACGTTGGTGCCATTGCGAGATCTGCTTATTTCTTTGGCGCTGATTTCCTAATCACTTCAGAGAGAAACACGGCCACATTATCCCCAATTGTGTCAAAAGTCTCAGTTGGTGCCACGGAGTTCTTACCAATAATGACAGCTTCAAAACCATTACAATTTTTCGAGAAGAGTAAAGAAAACGGTTGGACCTTCATCGCTGCCGGTTCTACTATCCATGAGAAAGATCCAAGAATTGCACAGACTTTGCAATCAAAGAGCATACACATGAACGACCTGAACGCACTTCTTGAAAAGGGGCCTTGTGTGCTGGTGCTTGGTTCAGAAGGTGAAGGTATCAGAACAACACTGAAGCTAAGAAGCGACTTTTTGGTGGAAATTGATAACGGGAAGAACGTTGACCCATTGGTGGACTCGCTGAATGTGAGTGTTGCCAGTGCAATCTTGATTCAAAAGACACTCAACCCATAATTTGACCCTAATGATGCCCTGTATATAGAAATAGAATGTGTTACGACTAACAACTTCGTATATAAACCTGAGTATCATCACCACTAGTACCTTTCCTCAAAAGATCTACGGAATACCGCGATTCCAAGTCCGAAGCCTTAAAAAAATTATCCCAACTGTATACGACAAACGATGATCTCACGGTTCAAAGGACTTTCACACTTCACCTTAAAACCAATGCAGGAGCCTCTGACAAGGACGAGCCCCAGAAACAACTCCTCACTAGCGATGAGCAGCCACACGTTGGACTTTGCCCGCGTGCATGAGAACCTCACAGCAGCTTCCAACAACTGCACGAGGCCCAACATTGTCGATGTGATCAATTCAGAGAAGAACAGGATCGGGCTGGACATCGGTGGCACGCTGACGAAGGTCGTGTACACGATAGGGAAGCGTGTGTGCTTCGAGAAGTTCTCCACGGAATCCATGGCTGAGATATTTGCCTTTTTGGAGAACCTGCTCTCGTTGAACGAGATCAAAGTTGACTATGTGGTGACGACAGGTGGTGGTTCTTACAAGTTCTTTGACCAGTTGAACGATACCTTCACAGTGCACCATGGGATCCCCGTGATCAAAAGAGATGAGATGGAGAGTCTGATAAGTGGGCTGGACTTCCTTATCAATGACATATCCAATGAGATCTTCATCATGAACCATGAGAATGAAGAGATCAAACATTTAGAACGAATCGATGTGAAATACCCATACATGCTGACAAACATTGGTTCAGGTGTGTCAATTTTGAAAGTTGATGGGCCGGGGAAGTTCGAAAGAATTGGTGGTTCTTCATTAGGTGGTGGTTCACTCTGGGGTTTACTATCACTATTAACAGATTGCAAAGATTACGCGTCGATTCTGGAGGCCAGTGAACAAGGTGACAATACGAATGTTGATATGCTAGTCGGTGACATATATGGTAGTGATTACAATAACATAGGGTTGAAGAGCACGGCTATTGCTTCTTCTTTTGGTAAAGTGTTCAAGAAGAAACAAAAAGCCGAATTGGAATCCAATCCGAATTTGGAAGCTGACATTGCACGTTCTTTGATCTATGCCATCAGCAATAATATTGCCCAGATCAGTTACCTGAATGCAAAGATCCATGGTGTTGAGAACATCTTCTTTGGTGGGTCCTATATCAATGGTCATAAATTCATCATCAAGAGATTGAGTCATGCCATTGATTTCTGGTCGCAGGGTGAAATGAGGGCTCATTTCTTGAAACATGATGGGTATATCGGTGCTATTGGATCCTTTTTGACCAATTCAGAAGAATGTAAAGAGTGATTTTTAATGGTGAGAACGTGACATGAATTGGTTTGGGGTTTTGCTTGATAGAGAACATTGCTAGAATTTAATTTACATTTGCATTTTATCTGCACCGTAAGAGTACTGCCGACTGTCGACAGTAGCCAGCAGTGGGAATCTCTATTTTCACTTGAGACTTGAGTATCGAATAATCAAGTATGTACAGCAGCTTGGTTTCCTTAATCAATTCTGGCATCTGCCCAAGATTACGTTTCCCCGATTCGAGAAATCAACCGAGATGCTGACTTCTAGTACGTAGAGTTTAATAATCCCAGACATGACAGACGTCAAGGACAGACTGCTTGTTGTGGGCTCAGGCCACTCTCATCCAGGTATCAGTGAGCTTCTGGCATTCTTACAATCGAACTACAGCCAAGTACAAACACACGATGAGTTGAAAGGTGTCATTGAACCTCTAAGCATCAAGACCAAATACTACAAGACGTCGATTGATCTGCTGGTAGATGTGCTGGAAGAAGGCCAATCTATACAAGACTGGACTACAGAGCTGCTGGATGATGAACTACGGGAGCTGCGAGATGCATTGAACGGGCTCGTACTGTGTATCAACTATAGTGATGACCGGGAGGTATACGTCAAAGAGTTTCAGAAAGTATTGGAGAAATTGAGCAGTGAAAGCGGTGAGGAATTGGGTGTTTACGCCTGGAGTGGAATGTTCTGTATTGTGCTATTTGGAGAGTTTACACAGGATGAGATTGAAGAAATTGAAGAACTGGCGTTGGGTATTGAAGTGATCCATTTCCATGCTAAGGCTGAGTTCAATGAGTTCAAAGAAAGGCTGGGGAAGGCCCGTTTGAAAGAGATGATCGAGGTGCATGATTGGAAAGATCTGGATGAACAGACTACAGAGCCACAAGAAGTCGATAACTTGGATGATATAATGATGCAATTAAAAGAGGCTAAACTAGAAATGGCCAGGTTACCACAGGAAGAACAGCATGATTTTGCTCAGAAAATAGCTGAGGAGTTGACGAAAGACCTGTTCTAATCGTTCTTTTCATCTTTGAAGTACTTGATGACCAATCTTTTATATAGGTACAGCTTTGAAGGAACGAAAAACAACAGGATCACTTGGGAACTTGTCTTCCAGTAGCCATCTAGGTTTCTCAAGCCTAGGAATAAGATGATGAACTCCAAGACGGCCTCGATTGGGAAGGACACAAGCGTGACGTAGATGTGTAAGAGTCTCAAGGAGGCAGGGACGGCTCTGTTTAGGGTCTTCAACTTGTAGTAATGGTAGATGTAATCACAGGTCTTTGTCACTGACCACACAAAGACGATCAAGCCATATGACAGGTGTCTCTTCGTGTCCTCTTGTTCCTTCAAGACCTTGGCCACGATGAACGCCACGATGACATTGTTGAACAGGTGTTTCACGGGCCCGATAGGCACCAGCTTGGCCAGGGATAGCAGCAGGATCACAGCGAAATCAGCAGCGTAGACGAACTCCAGGAACTCCTGAATGCCACCAGACAGGAACTTCCTGCCCACCAACGGCAGCAACACCAGCAGTCTGAGCAGCAGCGCAGCGTGGAAAAACGCCAGGACCACGTACGTGGCCTTTGTGAGCTTGTACAGGCGGACAGAGTCTCTCAAGTTGATCTTTTGGGGCATTTTGGCGGTGGCGATGGCGGTGCAGATGAGTTTGGCTTCTCTTTTTGGTGTCTTCTTTTTTTGACACGAAAAACTGAAAAAAATGGAATTTGGATCAAACTTCTGCTAGAGGTACAAGTAATCAGGCCAAAGTACACCATGAAGGTGCATTTCTGGTCGTTTTTCCTCCTTTTAGCCAGTCTAGCTGCAGCTTGGACCTCCGAGGACATTGAGATCTTCGAACTGAACAACAAGCTCCAAAAGATCGCACCAAAGTACGCCAATTTCTACGAGTTCCTGGGGATCCCAGCAGATGCTGATTTCAAAGTCATCAACAAACAGTTCAAGAAGCTCTCGGTGAAGTACCACCCTGACAAGTTTGCCACCAAGTCCAAGAAGCAGCAGAAGAAGGCCAATGACCACTATGAGTTCCTGCAGTTGATCTCCACCATCTTGAAGAACGGGTTCAAGAAGGACAAGTATGACTACTACTTGAAAAACGGGTTTCCTAAATACGACACGAATAGAAACAAATGGTTCGTGTACAAGTTCAAACCAGGCTTGGGCTTCATCTTTGTCTTCTTGTTCTTGATCATTGGATTAACTCACTTCGCTATCTTGAAGATCAGCCATAAGACACAGAAGGAAAAACTGCAGACGTTGATTGATGATGTCAAGAGATTCGCTGGTGATGAATTGGCAGCTGAGAAGAAAGTCTACAATGAATTATTGGACCAACACTTCCTTGTCAGAATCGATGGTGTCTTCTTGATTGAAAACCAGGGCACAGAAGATGAGAATTTAGTGAGGTTGAGCACCGATGATATCCCGCCTCCAGCATTGAAACATACCGTCCTTGTCACCTTCCCTGTTTGGATATGGAATAAGACACTGGGTAATATCGGGTCCTTATACATCGACCTATCAGACCCTGAACCTAAATCATATGAAGAGACCACTCAAGAAGAACAGAAAAAGAAGAAGAAGACACCAAAAGGTGAGAAATTGGTCTTGCCAAATGGTAAGGTCGTCTACTCCAAGAAGAATAAATAAGTCTATTTGATTATAATCACAATGCTAAATAACGTTCTTTCTATGGAATGTGTAGCCAAAGTGTGTGAATGTCTTTAGTGAAGGTAACAATTTGAAAAATCTTACAACTTCTTCTTTGAACAGGTATTCAAACTCACTATTGAACAGAAATTTCCCATCATACCCAACAGTACACGATCTGTAATGATCGTTCTCGCCGTAGTAATCATCGACACGGGCACAAGTGTTGAAATGTTCAATCAGTTGTTTGGAAACACCAAAGTAATAATCATCAATGGTGACCAAATCGTCAAAGTTCTTGAATCTTTTGAACATCTTAGCGTTCAACAGTCTCCTGCATAGTGATAAGATCTCTGTAGGTTTCAAATATGTGATGTGTTCCAAATGTTCAGGTTCACTGGTTAATAGGATCTGGTATAGATCTCTGAGATTTGAACTCTTGACGGCAACGTATTTGAAATATTTCAGCTTCTTGTTCTTATGGATCAAGCTGGACAGTTTAACCATGTTGTGACTTTCTTGGTTCTTCACCAGCAAGTACATGTCATCTTCTAAAACACCAGAATCATAAGTATCGAATGAATAGCAAAGACTCTTTAGATTGGTAATTGGAACGTCTTCTGCAAGAAACTTCAACAATGATTTCCTTTGTAAAGTGGCAATATCTTCATTTCTATATTCTTCCAGAATCTCCACATGGCAATACTTTAGGTTTAACACTTCAAGTGATTCCCAATTGGTGATGACCCTTGCTAACCGTTGTTGAAATGCGACACATGTATCCTGATGCGTCGAACCTAGATCGGCAAGTGACAACTTCTTCAAATTAGTGATCTGGAAACCTGCATTGTCCAACTCCACAAACAAATGATGATGTCCCTCCGTTATAGAATTGGAATGATACCCATGATAAGAATCTGCAATAAAATCAACCTGGTGGAGCGCAGGATCAAGATCGTCATCTTCCAAATGGCGCTCATCAGCAACGTCTTCATCTTCAAAGGCCGGATCGCCTTGTATGGTCAAGGCGTGATATAATTCGTCATCATCAGATTCAATCTCTTGCAAAATTCTGGAACCAGCAGTGCGTTCTTCGCTAGCAAGGACGTCACGAAGGCTTGAACCAAAGCTGTAGATTTTCTCACCTAACCTGAACCCCTTGATGAATGCAGATTTCAAGTTCACGTCTTGTGAGAAATCATGATGTCTTAAATTATGTTCCAAATGTCTATCACCAACACCAAATGACCCATTAATCTCTAAAGATTCCAGCACCGCGTTAGAATTCTGTGATTTGTTTGGTTGTAACAGACTTAAGAACAACTTCCCAACTGTCTGAGGCACTTCCTCACCGGATTGATCTAGATTGATGATCAGTTTCTTCAAATTTGGTAGTTCAATTCTATCCAGTAGAGATTGGAACACTTCAGTTTCACTTTCATCATACTCTCTGCTCTCGAAATTGATGGCCAATTCCACCAACTTGTTTTGTATACCTTTGTTCAGGAAGATGACTCTATCAAAGGGCATCCTTGGGAATACAAAGCTCTTTAGGTTATTGAATGAATTGAGAGCAGTATCCCAGTATTGGCGTAATGACAGTATTCTTTGGAAATCCAATGGGGTCATGTATCTATGCACATCGACTTTCCCAGTATCCAGATAGCCATAACTAGCAATGTATTCGATGTAATTGACCACGTCTGTGTCTTTCAATGCGCCCGTTTGTGTTCTTAGATAGATCGATTTGAAGAAGGCTAGGATGTTATCCCATGATGATAACAAGGTGACCTTATTCCGACGTGACAAATGGTAGAAATACGTGTCTAGGTGCTTTTCACAGATCAGGATCTTGGAGTAAAGTCTCAACTTGGCAGGTTTGTCAAAGGCCTTAGCAGTGAGGAGCAAAGAAACGGCATCTTCTTGATACAGAAAGGACGATATCTGTGTAAGCACCTCTTCTGGGAGTCCATCTAGCGAGGAGACTTTTGTGAGTTTCTGTTTCTTTGAGGTGAGCACAGAGTCTGCGTCTGGTGGTGTATGTCTGGTCTGAGGCATGACTGAATATATGTGCCAATTGGCGTAGTTATCTAGCTCTTTATGGCGAGTAGATAGCCTGAAGTAAATAATTGGAGTTCACTGTGGATCGCTGCGGCGCCTACCGGAAACCTGAGTGTGGCCCCGACCGGGCCCAAAAGTGCACTGAGCATTTCAGCTTCAAGGACGACTCGCTAATTGGGCAGGGCTGCGGTGACGGGGACGGGGGTCTGGGCCCAAACACAGCGAGCTGTAGGCAGAACACACCCTTTTGTGGTCAGGGATTAGACAAAACCCACAGGCGAAACACAGCAACAAAGACACTACACATTGACTACTCTCCACCTGACAAGCTTCCTCTCTCTTCAGGCTCAAGGCCTAACATTAGCCCTTGCATAGACGGGAAACCCACCTGGAGACGCCCGTGGGGACAGTGGCCCGCGATAAAGCTCCGGTGCGCCAACATGGACACTCGACGGGGCTCCTCTACACGGTGGCTAAGTACATACATCAAGGGCGATATCTCTTGATTGCATTCTCTTCTGCCCTTGATAGTGATGATGTTTTGGTGATGATCTGGGATTCTCGAGCCAAGGGGGCCCAAACAGCGTAGAAACGCGCTGAAACTTCGTAGAAAAGCTCCCAGGATGAATACACACGTATTCCACTCTCAAAAACAGCTCCTCCAGCCTCTGTCACCTCCTTCGTAGGCTCGCCAACGCACAATTTGGGCGTGATTTGTCCATTGCGCGTCCATTTTTTCCATTTTCCACTTGCACCAAAACGATGCGAACAAAACCAGGCCCAAACTGACAAAAAATTGAAAAAGGCTACAAACCAAGACACGTCCAGACTCCACACACAAAACAAGCAGAAATGTCTGACGCCGCCGCCGCTGAGGAGCAGCCGCAGGTGAGTAACTCTTCCCCCACCACAGGACGCTGCCGCCAGCGCCAGAACCACGCTAAGAACTCTTACTAACCGCCAGCAGAGAATGGCAATCTCCTCCATCCTGTCGTCGCCACACGCCAGCAACTCCGCTGAACAGGCGCCGCCAGTGCCCGTCAAGCCAGTACCGGCCCCTGTCGCCAATGGCAGAAGAAAGCTCCACCACCCACTAGCACACGAGGAAGAAGAGCCCACAGAAGACCAGCAGATCGAGATCCCAGCTGATTTCGCCCAGCAGTTGGAGAAGGCCAACGAATTGAAATACCGTGATGAGAAGGACACGTACCTGAACCGTCTGAAGGCCAAACTGGCACACATCACCACTCTGGACCTGCTGACTCTGAAATCTGAGAATTGGGACTATATCAATGCTGAAGAGTTTGACTTCTTGAACAAGGCTTCCCAGGATAACCTAGAAGTGAAGAAACTGCTCAAACAATTGTCTGCTGTGGAGATGGTAAAGAAAGAGAAGAAGAAACCTGTTATGAAGACGAAAGTGGATGACAAGAAGCGTACTGCTAGAAAGAGAAAGAACACTGAAGAAGAAGAGAATGATAGTCCAGCTAAACAGCTCAAAGTGACCAAATCTCTCGATGAGACTACAGATAGCAACAACACCGCTGATGCCATGGACGTTGATGATCAACCACAATCAAAGAAGAGAGGCGGTTCATTGAGACAAAGAGCTGCTAAGGCTAATGCTGAAAAACAGATTGAAGCTGCTCTACACACTGACACTCCAAAATCTTCAAGAGCTACCCCAGAGCCTTCCACAACAGGCGCCACTCCTGACAACAAGGCTAATGCTAAAGAACTAAGAGCTATTCAAAGACAGTATGATAACACCTATTTCACCATCTGGAAAGATTTGGCTAGAAAAGATGCATCCAAGATTCACAGACTAGTGCAACAGGCCATCCAAACTAGATTGGTGAATTCAAGAAAAACTGCTATTCTATGTGCCAGAGAAGCTAAGAAATGGCAATTCAGAACCAACAAGACACAAAAGGATCTGCAGGCAAAGGCCAGAAGAGGTATGAGAGAGATGTTCAGTTTCTGGAAACGTAATGAAAGAGAAGAACGTGACTTGAGAAAGAAGGCTGAAAAAGAAGAACTGGATCGTGCCAAGAAAGAAGAGGAAGAAAGAGAAAGCAGAAGACAAGCTAGAAAGTTGAATTTCTTGATCACTCAGACAGAATTGTATTCACATTTCATTGGTAAAAAGATCAAGACTGATGAACTTGAAGGTGGTGAAAATCAATTCCAAAGTGCTCACAAAGACGTTGAAGCTCCAATTGATGCTAAGAAGACTGATGTGAACTCATTAGATTTCGATTCTGATAATGAAGAAGAAATCCAAAGAGCTGCTGCTGCCAATGCCCAATCTGCCCTATTAGAGGCTCAACAACGTGCAAAGGCCTTTGATGGCGATGCTAAACAGGCCAATGGTGAATTGAAAGAGATCAACATTGATGATGATGATTTGAATTTCCAGAACCCAACATCCTTAGGTGACATCAACATTGAACAACCTAAATTGCTAAGTTGTACATTGAAAGAGTATCAAGTTAAAGGTTTGAATTGGTTGGCCAATTTATACGACCAGGGTATCAACGGTATCTTAGCTGATGAAATGGGGTTAGGTAAAACAGTACAATCCATCTCCGTTCTTGCCTATTTGGCTGAAACTCATAACATTTGGGGTCCATTCTTGGTTGTTTCACCAGCCTCCACTTTACACAATTGGCAACAAGAAATCTCCAAATTCGTGCCTGATTTCAAAGTTCTTCCATACTGGGGTAATGCCAAAGATCGTAAAGTGTTGAGAAAGTTTTGGGATAGAAAACAAGTTACATATACTAAAGATTCACCATTCCATGTCCTTGTCACTTCATATCAATTGGTTGTTGCTGATATCCAATATTTCCAAAGAATCAAATGGCAATACATGATCTTGGATGAAGCTCAAGCCATCAAGTCATCACAATCATCAAGATGGAAATCGTTACTAGGTTTACAATGTCGTAACAGATTGTTATTGACCGGTACGCCAATTCAGAACTCCATGCAAGAACTTTGGGCTCTATTACATTTCATCATGCCTACATTATTTGATTCACATGACGAATTCAGTGATTGGTTCTCCAAAGATATTGAAAGTCATGCACAGAACAACTCACAGCTAAATCAACAACAACTACGTCGTTTACACGTCATCTTGAAACCATTCATGTTACGTCGTATCAAGAAGAATGTCCAGTCTGAGCTTGGTGACAAGATTGAAATTGATATTTATTGTGATATGACCACCAGACAGAAGAAGTTGTACAAGATGTTGAAATCACAGATCTCATTGTATGATTTGATTGAGAAGGCTACTAATGGTTCCGATGATTCAAATCAATCATTGATTAACTTGGTCATGCAGTTCAGAAAAGTCTGTAACCATCCTGACTTATTTGAAAGAGATGATGTCAAGAGTTCATTCACATTTGGTAAATTTGCTGAAACTGGGTCTTTCTTGAGAGAGACTAATGAATTGGAATACAATTACTCCACTACCAATCCAATTGAGTACAATGTTCCAAAGTTGATTTACAGAGATTTGTTGACTGCTAATGAAAACAATGACAATGACACCAGATCACATGCTGTGAATAACTTGTTTAACATCTGGAACAGTGATTACATCCAACAGAACTCAGAGTCAAACAATGCATTCTCATTCTTGAAATTGACAGACACCACACCAACTAAGGCTGCTGAAATTGCTAGAAAATCATTGTTAGAAAGAGCCATTGATTTGAGAACCTATGAAGATGAATCTGAGACACCATTTGATGAAAGTACCAATGACAACAAATTCCTATTAATCAACCAACCAAAGGCTATTGAACCTCAGCTAACAAAAGTTAAAGAAACAGTGTACAATGAAATGTACTTGAACGTTCAAGATTCTGCTGCTAAACCACCAGCTTCTGCCCCACCTGTTGAAGTTGTTTGCAGTGATAGAGCATTTGTCAATGATAAGAATTCAGAACTACATGATCCTAAAGTTAGACAAGCATTAGCTCCACTTTCATTGAACAAACAGTATGAACTATTTGAAAAAGGTGTTCCAGTTACAGAATTCCCAAAGGCTGAAATGTTACCAGCTCCAATCAGTGCCAAAGTTGGTTATTCATCAATCAAGATGCCATCAATGGATAGATTCATCTCAGATTCTGCCAAGTTGGCTAAATTGGATCAATTGTTAGTTGACCTAAAGAAGAATGATCACAGAGTGTTGGTGTATTTCCAAATGACTAGAATGATGGATCTAATGGAAGAATATTTGACTTACAGACAATACAAATACATCAGATTGGATGGTTCTTCTAAATTGGATGATCGTCGTGATTTGGTCACTGATTGGCAAACAAGACCTGAATTGTTCGTGTTCTTGTTATCCACTAGAGCTGGTGGGTTAGGTATCAACTTGACAGCTGCTGATACTGTTATCTTCTATGATTCTGATTGGAATCCAACCATTGATTCACAAGCCATGGACAGAGCCCATAGATTGGGTCAAACTAGACAAGTTACAGTTTACAGATTATTAGTCCGTGACACGATTGAAGAAAGAATGAGAGATCGTGCCAAGCAGAAAGAACATGTCCAACAAGTTGTCATGGAAGGTAAGGCCTCTGTTGAACAACAAGAAGAATCCGTTGGTTTCCAAAAGGGTCCAAACGTTGCTCTATGGTTATTGGATGATGAAACTGCAGCCAATGCCATCAAGAACAAACAATTACAACAAGAAGAACGTGCTAATAAGAAGAAGCAAAGAGCCCTGGAAAAAGAATCAAAGAAGAATAAGGATGTTAATTTGGAAGATATGTATCATGAAGGTGAAGGTAATTTTGATGATGGGTCAAGAGCCATGACTCCTAGTCAACTAGGTAAATAGAAATATTGTCATATGTGTTTACGAATTTGTTTTTTTGTCGTGTTGTTAAGAGAGTTTTTTGTTTTACATCAGGTTCATTGTATACTACCAAGAAAAGACACTAAAAATCTGTTGTTTCTTTGATTATGAAGAAGATCAGTAGGTATTCAAGTTTTGTGCAATCTCTATCACTTTGTCGTAAAAGATAACGATAATATCGTCATCATCTTGCTTTGTATGTTTCTTGTGGATCAGAACCTCTAGTAAATGGTGATGTTTGGAAAGGAAATCTTCAGTTCTATGCCCAACTATTTCTGATTTCAAAGAATTGATGAAATCCTCCTTGGAACTGGTGGAAAATGTCACGTAGTGGGTAATTAACAGATAGATAGACAACTCGATCAACGTTGGTAAGTGTTTCCCATTTTGCAAAGATGTGGTCTTGATCTGATCCAAGAAATAGTCAACAACGGTCTCTTCTCCCAACAATGACATCAAAGTTTGGAAACTTTGGACATCAAAGGTCAATGACGATGAGAACGGGCCCCAATTGACCAAGATTTGGAATTGTGAATGGAATAACTCCAATAGTGACTGATCTCTTCTCGTGGCGTCTGATCCATTCCGTGGAGCTTGTTTGATCATTGGGATGTCTAATTCAAACAGCTTTGGGTATGATGATTGATCGTCACCGACACTTTGACGAAGGCTAGATAGTAATTCTGGGTCAACTCTGCTTGAATTGGAGGCTGAATTTCTCTCATCAATATCGGAAAGTGTCTTGTATAGATCCGAAGCATAGATAGATGTGACAAGTTTATGCAGATGGACCGATTCACCACTGATGTCTAAAGGCGCAACCAATGTCTTCAATAAACTGATCAGTAATTCAGAATCTTCATTCTTCCAAAGATAGTTCTCAGCCCAGATTGAAATACCAACCACGGTACTAAGCAAGAATGGTTGTAAGAAATACTCGAGCCCACCTTTCACAGTCTCCATATCGATCAATCTTTGTTTGCAACCGATGAAGACCTGTTGGAAGATTGTTGGAAATATCTCAAAACATTCTTGGACGGTGGATACTCTCATCAAGTCATCAGAAATACCACCAGAATCAAACAATGCACTCATCCAGCTGTTCAATACCTCGGATTTATGCATATCTGAAGGATCAACTTGTCTTGATGTTCCAAGGTTTGACAAGAATTTGATGCAGAATGATTGTGAGCTGATTGATTCCTTGTATAACAATAGATCGTTCAAAGGGATGCTGAACTTCTTAACGATCAATAACAATAGTAAGAACACGCTCCCAAATGAGGTATAAGTCTCTTGGAAATTCCCATCGTCATTGTTGTTCTGCCATCTGTCCAGGTAATTCATGATTGGTTTGATCAGAGCGGCAGGTGAGCAATGGAACACCACGGCATGAAGTGATTGTGGTGAGTTCCCCAATGCTAATGAAAGTCTTGCAAGACGGGAAATATCATCTTCTGAGATGAACTTTTGAACTGTAGATACCACTAACTGTGCAAATTCTAACTGTCTTGGACCTTCGGCCTCTTCAATCAATTTCAAAAATTCTAACAATCCTGAATCTTCTAATGGGATGAACTCAGTATTGATGTTCAATAGTGTCTTTTGTAGAGTCATATCGATATCAACAGGATTCCCAGTCTCATCAACGATGGTGTCATCATTTGGAAGTGGTCTTGGATCAGCAGCAGCGTCTTGTTTCAGAATGGCCTTGAAGGCTGATTGTGGGAGGATATTAGTAGCAATACAACTTCTCAACAATTCATGTCTGATGTCTGTCGTTGTTGATGGGAAAGAAGAAAACATATCATCGAAATTGTCACCGGAATTATCACTGTTACCACCTAATAATTTGATCGCCTGTGATATCTTGGGATCGACCAAATATAGAGCATTTGTCAAAGAAAGTTCAACGTTCTTCAAGTTGAGTTGTTTCACCAATAGAGGGAATCTCTTTGTCAAGAACAATTTCCAATTCCCAGCCAATAATGAATCATGAGGCGCCGATTGCATAGTGATGGCATACCCTTCAAACACCAAGGACACTAACTCGTTCAGGATGTTCTGATTTGTTTTCACATTCACAAATTGTTCAAACGTCTGGAGAAAATCGGCCTTATGCGTGCTCCAATTCATGATGGATGAGTTGAGCCATATGTACTTGGAAAGTTTGTTGCTTTTTAAGAATGTAGCATGTTGAGCATAACCATTAGTCGATGCGATGGATGATGAAGATGGGGCAGCGATAAAGCTTCTCAGATTACCGGCAATTGAGTTTCTCTTTGTGAGCCCGCCAAAGATATCTTCTAATTGTTCAGCTAGTGTAGGCAATTGTGATTTGGTCACGGCAAGGAAAGTGGTGAATAGATCTGTTTGCTCATGTGTGATTGCTGATGGATTTTGTGGGATCAATTGTGGTAGTAAATGGATTAAGAAAGTACCAAACGTGAGGAATAGTGTCTGGTTGTCTTGTCTTTGGTCTAGTAGATACTTCAGGTATTGGAAAAGTGATGCAGTGATGTTCGCGACCTCAAAAGTACTGAATGAAAGGGTCTTGTCCTGTTCTGATCTGATCTCAGCTGTCAGGGCATTAAGAATCAAATACTGATTATCATCAGTGGCTGTAGACAACTCAGCCAAGATTGAGGAAAGGTTGAAAATCGAAGCTTGGTCAGATGTTACCGTGCTTGCGAAATATGTCACAAGCAAAGGTTCAAAGTGGGAAGTGGATGATATCAGGGCTTTTAGGTCTTGTAGTGGGATTTCTTGTTTATGGTTCAATTGTTTGAGCAAAGACTGGAAGAGCTGTGGAGGGGTCCGTCTCTGGAGACAGAAGCTCACGAGGGCTTCTAAAGACAGCTGTTTCGTCATCACTGGAGGTGTCAGAGTCGGATGGGAATGACAATTGGGCTGTAGTTGGGTCACAATAGGATCAAAAATGGGTCTCGTCTTCGAGTGTTGTCTTTAATTTTCTTATAGGTGCTTATTTTCGCGGGTAGTTTATCTGAGCTGAATTATCTGCAAATTGTAGTGGAGATACACCACTTTTGGAAAGGACGGGTAGTAGTGTTGGTTATACTGTCTCCTAGTAGTTTGTAGCTTGTCTTGTTGGCAGTGTTGCTTGCTGACGGAAGCATTACTCTGCTCCATCACGATTCTCTATGAAAGCGTCACTAGATTACGAGTTCTAGCCCACGACAAGATCCAGCGATCTACAAGATCAGACGATAGGCGTGTCTTCCCTGGGCCTGGACCTCTATAGAGCCTCCGACCTCGCCAGCCCACGGAACACTCCCCACACAAGCGAGAAGATCTGCTCGCTAATTCGCAGCTCGACGTCTCGCTAGGCCACCGTCCCACACTTTCATGACGCAAGTGCACCTTATCACCTTTCCGAAAGCGGCAACAGGTAAACAAAAGATCTTTGGAGAAAAAGGTACCGAAATTGCAGGTGGACTGGAACTGGAGAAGCGACAGGGGAAAAGCCTGGAATTCAGGGGTGCTAAGACAGTGGACAGCACTGAGAGCAATGAGTGCAGCTGGCAACACTGCTCTCCCCACCGGCCATCCAGGCAGTGGCAAATGTCCAAAGTTGTTGGGACTTGGGACCATCGATTGGATGCAGCGCACGTCGATCGGGCAGAATTTTCTGATCTGCTGGGGACTGCGAAGGGGATATATAGGCAGGCAATTCTTGGTCTTGTGTTCTCTCTCGTAGTAGCGTAGAGAAGACAGAGAACAGCCACCACGATGATGTCCAAGCTCAAGAAGCCCACGGTGCTGGTGCGCAGGGCGTCTGGGGCATCGGCCTTCCGAGCCAGGGAGGACAAGGACAAGGAGCGGCCTCGCCGCCTGGCCAGGAGCCAGAGCCAGGCCCAGCTGGGCTCACCTCTCCCTGAGCACCCGCCCCCTATTCCTCGTACACTGGAGGACGAGGCTCTCCGCCTCAACAGGGCCTCCATCCCAGGAATCACGCCCCTGGACATTACTGATATGGATCACCTCGAACAAGAAAAATCAAAACATCTCCAAACCTCCCCTGAACCAACCACCAACCCATCCCAAATGCCACACTCCTCGCCAGTGAAGGAGACACAGAACGAGCACGACGCCGCCACGGCACCGGCACATCCTGCAACTGTTATCGACGACTTCATCGACCGTCTGGCCATGGACAAGCTCGGGGCCTTTGTCAAAAGCATCATCATCGCCCTGGTTAACAGGGTTATGAGGTCCGGATATGTCAACACTGAAAACAACGGCAAAGTACACCTGCAATCCTTCGGCCTCGGTGTCGGTATGACCTCCATCGTCGTCATGATCCAGCCCTACTTGGTCGTGTATTTGGATTCTTGGATCGTGCTGCTGGGCAGACTGTTCAAGCATCTAGCTGCATGGGTTGTTGTCGGAGGTGTCATCTCATATGTCCTGAACCCCAAGAATGCCAAACCTGGTTCCACGGGCATTACAACTACAGCTGGGACAACCATCAAACCAGTGGATATAGGCAAGCCGTTACAATACGAGGTCACCAAGACCGTCCCATCTTCTCCAAAGAAATCACATCCAAAACCACCTTCGAGAAAGAACACAGCTCCAAGCATAATGACCCATGCCACTAATTTCACAAGACCATCCGAAGACGTGTTTGAAACGGAGGAGGACTTCTTGATAAGAGAAACTGAGCATACTCAAAACATCGAGCGTGCTAAACTAAGAGTCGAGGGTTCAAGACCTCCAAGAGACGATTTCGAACAGTTTATGGAAGCTGCTAGAAAGAAGGAACAAGAACGTATCATGCATCAAAAATTCATGGATGCCAATAAAGAGGGCATCACAAGGCAAATAGCATTTTAATGAAGTATTTATGATCAGATTCATTGTAGACGTAATATGGCTACAAGATGTAAATAACAAAACGTATAATCCTATTACAGATCTAAAACAAGAAAACCCATTAACCAAAAATTTTTATGATATTATTTATACATTACGGATCTTAAAAGTTTTCACCTGGGATTTCAAAGACGACTTGCTTACCAGTCAATTTAGCGTAGATGGATTGGAAAGATTCCAATTTGTAGTCAACAGCGTTAGCATCCTTGGAGTCCAACAAGACTTTTTGGATCTTGTTACCACCAACCAAGTATCTGACTCTCTTACCGATGATTTCGGTTGGGAAGACCAAGTCTTCCAAGATCTTGTCATGGACGGCAGTCAAGGTTCTTGATCTTGGTCTCTTTTGGGTTTGTTTGGAACGACGACCTGGTTTTGGCAAGATACGACGTTCAGCTAAGAAAACAACATGACGGTCTGGGAATTTCTTTTCTAATTCACGGGTCAATTTAGTTTGGACTTTGTGGTAGGCTGATAAAGATGGAACTGGAACAAAGATAGCAATGGCTTTCTTACCACCGGTGACTTCAATCTAAAAAGGTTGTTAGTATAACATGTTCATGAAAGTAATTATGGGTTTCATGAGTTGGGAGCGTATGTGCGAGTAATGAAAAGTAGATGGTTGGAGGGGGTGTCTGTAGTCTTTATCGATGTACTTTTGGATCCTCTTTGAAGTATAGTATCATGGTTCAATCAATACTGAAATTTTTCACTTTGGCTGGAAAACTGGCAGTAACCCACAACGAGGGCAAGCATAGATGACAGACAACAACAAAACAGGGCTTCAACAGCATTCACTCATCATACTCATATTCACACCTTTCTCATCCCATAGGGTTGTTTTTAAAACGCAGATAAAACATACTTCACGGATGGATTTGAATTGTAAAGTTCTTAATTCAGCTTTCAATTCTGGAGAGTTACCTTCCAAGTCAGCAAAGGCTTGGGCAACTTGTAGTTCCAATTCGGTTGGGTTTTCAGATAAGATCTTAGCAGCAGATGACATGTTGAAGGATTCTTAATGCTTGGATAGTAACCTTTAGTAGAGGTTTTGATGTTCTGAAAAAATTATTGATACTTTTCACAATGTTTTCGCACTAGCAGCAGTCCCAGCCAGAATGGGCCACAGCGGGATTTCCTCCGCGAAACTGAGGGAAAACCAAGAGTGTGGTGTCCGGGTGTAGTTGTTTCTTGGAAGGGCCAACATAAATGTTGTAGGTGAAAACTGGCGCGATGGGCTGGTCGGGGCAGCAGCGGTGGAAAATTGTAATGAGGTGGAGCCCTATGTTGTATCACGTGGTAATGAGAAAACTCAAGCTTGAAGCCCTATAGATCAAGGTGAAACTACGAATAGTATTGGGAGATTGGTATCACTTGTATTCAGTGTATACGGGTAGCATAGCGATGAGGCATGACTTCATATAACACACCTGTGAAGTTCGAAGGTCTGGTATATACGTACGTAGACATATAGTACCTGACAATCTCGAAACGTCCTTTCTATGAACTCCAGAAGACTGATATGTCTCCATCTACCGCGTAATAGATGTATTCTTGCGAAACAACAAGAAGAAAAATTGAGAATCTTACACCGCAAGGTGCTTAGTTTCCAGTCCGTTGAATCAAAAGAAGATTGCAGTAGCGATTCAAGCAGCAATGAAGCTGGTTACGCGTAAGATGGTGCTCCCGCTGGTATGAATCAAGCGATTAATAGTTCCCAAGACGCCGGTCCCAAGCAGCTGAAGAACAACAGAAACAGAGATTCCGATTCAGATAAAACCAGAACCTGATGCTCCAGGACCTGATACAGAACCTGATATTACAGGAGCTGCATGACAAGCTGAAGTCCAAGAAGTTGATTCGATTAAAGCAGATCAGATGGATTTTGAAAAGAGAATGGTTCTGGTTTGCCCACGCACAGGCCTTCTGCCTTCTGCCTTCTGCCTTACTGAGATCACTTCAGATCATGTATAGTGTCGCCCTAGCCATCTCACAACTCTGCCTAATTTCGTAGCATGCCTCTTGACTAGTGCAATTGGTATTGGTATTGTCTCATAGATCACTACAAGTTTCAAAGGTCAATTTATGGGTGAAGATCTGTTCATTAATGTAAGAGTCCATCCAGTGATTTAAACCGGATATAAGACAAGTCCACAACGATCAAACCATGTAGTATGTGACTGTGGGTGGACCTTTATCGAAAAGCCAACCGACAAAAACTATAAAGCATATAAAAGCACAGAAATCACAGTTAGTCACAAATGATTTCGCGCACTTTGGATCACCATTTCCAGAATGGTAAGTTAGTAAAGGAGGAAAGCTAAAGGTTATTTGATGGAAGTTTTGTTCACAGACAATACTACTGAATGGGTTCGTCTATCTGCTTTGAAGAAGTCTGCTCCAGACTTGGTTGAGGATTACTTGAAAGAGAACCCGCTATCAACGTCTTAACGGGGGATTTTATAGTATGAGGTCATTGCTCCTAACCTTACCCTTTTAGGTATACTCACATGACTCTACTATTCTGGAATGTTCTACATTACTCTAGAAAGTCGCCACCGGTTTGCCACCCTGAGACTTTCCCAAGTATAAAAGGACCTAATTAATCAGCTTCCCCAACAATAAAGATTTTGCATATCAGCCAGTACCTCACTGCATGAAGATTGATCAAAGGACTAGTCCTCAGTTTGAGACGGAAATGCAACTCCAATAAAAGAAGAGTAAGAATTCAAAAGTGACTTCTGAATCTATGTGATTGTAGCAGTGCTTCCAAACTAATCATTTTATCGATTGACAAATTATCGGTACTCGCACGCACAGAGGACCTTGCCTGGCCTCTGCCTGTGCTCTGCCTAGCCGCCTGTTTAGCTGAAAGGAGGCTTCTGTCTAACGCCGGCGCTTCCCCCACGGGCACCCTGATAATCTTAACGAATTAGCCTGCAGGAAAAAATTCAAAATGATTTAAAAAGTGTGCTGTTCCCCAGACTTGATTCACATGCTCAGAGCCTTTAGTTCAAGACTCAGACACTTCTCCACCACCCGATTAGCCCCAATGCCATTAGTCCCATACTCCGAGCTCCCACCACTGAGCGACCTGACTGAACAGTCCAAGAGACTGTCCGCCTATAAGGCCGTTGATGAGAACTTCCCACCTACTGCCAAAGTTGTCGGTATCGGATCAGGTTCCACCGTTGTGTACGTTGCTGAAAGACTAGGTCAATTGGACAACAAGGACCAGTTCGTGTGTATCCCAACCGGGTTCCAGTCACAAAACTTGATCCTTTCAAATGGGTTGAAATTGGGGTCTATTCAACAATACCCGGATATCGATATCGCTTTTGACGGTGCTGATGAAGTCGACACCCAAGTCAACGCCATCAAAGGTGGTGGTGCCTGTTTGTTCCAGGAGAAATTGGTCGCTTATAGTTCCAAGAAGTTCATCCTTGTTGCTGATTTCAGAAAGAAGTCTACTAATCTAGGTATCCAATGGACAAAGGGTATTCCTATCGAAGTTGTCCCATCTTCATACGTCTATGTTGAAAAGAAATTACAAGGTCTAGGTGCTAAGAAAGTCACATTGAGACAAGGTGGGTCCGCTAAAGCTGGTCCTGTGATCACTGATAACAATAATTTCTTGATCGATGCTGATTTTGGCGAGATCCAAGACCCAGTTAAATTACACCAGGATTTGATCAGTGTTGTCGGTGTCGTGGAAACCGGTATCTTCTTGGATTATCCAGAAAAGGCCTACATCGGCGAACAAGATGGTTCTGTCACCGTGAGAACCAAACAAGGTGATAGTGTGCTACAATAGAGTGTGACGTGTTGTGAAAACTTGGTGAAAAGAATCTATATTAGAAAGGGGAAATTAATGTCATGGTTTTGATGAATTAGAATCTTTTCTAGTGACGAATGATGTAGTTTAACCTCTGAAGTTGTTTGAAACCCAGCTCAAACCTTCGATCAGACCTTGACCAGTCAAGGCATTAGCACCAATAACGGCAAACAAACGATCTTTATCCTGTAGACCTCTGTTCAAATCCAAAAATTCAGAAATCTCCTTTGGAGATTTAGCACCTTTCAAATCTTGCTTATTGGCAAACACCAACAATAAAAAGTCCTTGGCAGTTGGGATCGATTGTAATTCCTTGACGACTTTGTATAATTGTAGTTTTGATTCTTCAAGACGAGCATGGTCTGATGAATCAATGACATAGATCAGGGCATTGGTCTTTGGATAATAATGTCTCCATAGGGGTCTCAAACGGTCTTGACCACCAACATCCCACATGTTGAACTTGACGTTCTTGTATTGGAAAGTTTCAACGTTGAACCCGACTGTTGGACCAGTGGTTTTACTGAGAATGTGCTGTTAGTATATAAAATCTGGCTGGGCAAAAATGTGTCAAAAAAATAGATAATAGTGGGCACTCACATCTTGTTCAGCTTCAATTTGTAAAGAATGGCTAGACGGTAATTAGTATGTGTTTCAAAGACACGAAAAGACGCGTAGAGAACTCACTTGTCTTACCGGCAGAGTCCAACCCTAGCATCAGGATCCTATGGTGACGCGTCAGTATGAACATTCCGATGGGACATAATTACATCAAGATTGCAATTGTGCAAAAGACATACTTCATCTCCTTGGTACCAAACAGTTTACCCTGGTGTCTTTGTTAGTAAACCTGTGAACTCTGAGTGACCCCGTCGAATGCTATTCCTCTTGGCCACTTGCCAGTGAGAAACTCACAATCGTCTTGAAGAATTTACAAAAACTGGACGCGCAACTTACTAGGACTTTCGAAAAGGAGTTCCCCATATTGTCGTGGTCAGTGCTCTAGTGTGTCGCTCCAGTGGTGGTCTGGAGGTGCAATTGGAAGGAGTGGACGGGAAACGGGAGCGTTATAAGCGAGTGGAAGTGGAGAGTGCTTTTTTTTTTCAGAAGGTCGACAAGGGTTAGTGATCTTCAAAGGGAATTTTTTCAGCTTTTCGGTTTTTTATAGGCTTCGGCAACCAGATTGGTGACGTTTCAGCTCCGAGAGATCAGATCAGAAATTTAGCGAAGATCTGGGGTGGCTGGTGGGAGGGACGGACTACTGAGATCAGTTTGATTGATTCTATGCATTTGTAAGGGTTTAGTGTGTACCTACACCAGCTCCACGTACGAGCTCGGGAACAGCCCCTTCTGGCCAGAGCTGTTCTCTCCAAGGGTCCAACCACCATCGTCGCCCTGCAGCACAACCAGTTTCTCTCCTTCAGCGATGCTCAACTCACCGTCGTCTTCAGCGTCGTATCCGAACTTGGCCACGCAGTAGCTCAGCTTCTTCACGTTGTTCTTCCGTGGCTTGACCTCGGGACCTTTCTTCTTTGGTGAGTCCCCTGTCCCTGTTCCTGTCCCTGTCACTGTCACTGTCTGCACGCTAATGTACGACGTTGGGACGAGACCTTCCTCCCCGGAAGACTTTGAGATCAGTGTCCAGCCCGAGCCGTCATCTGGCTTCACAACACGGAACTGTTCTTGTGGTTGGATCGATGTCTCATCTGCCCCATCGGCTGTGTAAGCGTACAGTGCTGTCCCTTGTAATACACTCGTGGATTCAACAGAATGGTTTGTAGCTGTGGACTTGGATCTCAACAACGACCCGATCTTGAAGTTGTGTGAATGTGAATGTGAATGTGAAGTACTGGTGGTCTTGACGCTTTGAACGTCATCGTATTCATCGGTGGATACCAGTTTCTCAGACTTGCCAGAATTACCACCACGTAGTTTGGAGAAAAGACCCTTGGATTTACTCTTTTGTAAAGTCAATCCTTCTAATGATAGGTCTTTATTCACCGTATTGTTCTCAATGGTCTCAATCTCCACTTGATTCTCCACTTTCCTGTTCTCAACACTGATGAAATTCGTCAATGAACCCAAGTATGAGTTCAACGCCTCCATTGCCTTCTTCAATTCGAATTGATCCACCGGTTGCTCTTTCAATTGTTTCCTGTCACTGCTCAATTTGTTCAAATCTTCACGACGAGCCTCCAGAGAATCCTCTAATGTGTTGATCTGTTGTCTACTCTTCAACAACTTCTTCTTCAACTCTTGCAATTCCCCATCATCAGTGATCAACGTCTCATCATCATGCCATATACTCGATGGGATGTAATAAAAGTCCTGTGGCTCCTTCCAGTCGGACCCACGATAATTATGTTTGATGAACATTTGTGAATCCAAGACAGGTTGATTCTGGGAAACGATATTGATGGAATCTTGTAATTTGGCATCATTCTTCTTGTTCAATGACATTTCAATCTTGCAGGCATTTGTGAGGATGTTGTTCAATTGATGAGTCTTGAACTCGTTCAAATCTTGGAATATGTCTAGCAATTCAGGTAGATCCTGGTAGTAGAACTTATCTTTTATTCTATTAGCAATGTTGATCTTGATCAAGTATTCATTCTTCAAGATATTCATCTCCAGTTTCTTTTCTTGATACTTCTTCTCATATTTGGCAGAATTACCATTCTTCTCCATCTTTGCACGAGCATTTTCCATAGCTTGACAACTCTCATCGTACGTCTTCTTCGCCTTGGTCACACTGTCCAAGAAGGCATTCTTGTTCTTTGTGAAATCACCATCATGATAAGTCTCGACTCTCTTCAGCAGGGCATCACAAGAGCGTTGTAATGCCACGATCTGATCACTGATCTTGAACGATAGCTCCTTGGAGAAATTCCCATGATTTTGAGCCTGCACTTCAACGTTCGATAACACCTCGTTCCACGTGGTCAAGGTGGCACTCTCCGACGACCCTGGTGTGATCAATGGGTTGTCACCCACAGAGATGGCTATGGTCTTGTTGGCTTTCCTCTTGAGGAAATCAGCAGTCAATTTCTGTAATTGAGCAGAGTACTCTTTCTCAATAGCTGATCTCTGGCGGAAGAATTGCTCAACGTCAGAAAGGAACTCGATGTTGTTGTTGACCCAGTTATCCGTGGGCTTGTACCCGTCCTTCAACTCGTTCCCGACGGAGGTGGACATGGCGAGTGGCAATTGTGGTTTATGGAACTTCCCCTGGCCTTTCCACCTTCTCCTAATCTCGAGTTGATTTGTTGATTTCTCGAACAATCGGGAGCGGTAGGGACACACCGCCGGTGCTCGTAACCGAATGGTATAGAGTGTGGAGAAGCTGATTAGAGTGTTGACACTGGCTTGTGTCACTGCGGGAGTCTTAAGATTGGCTGTTGTGAGGTGAGTTGTCCACAACTGACTGAGGAAATACAACGAGGCCAGCACTGTCCATATCTGGAACGATCTTGCCTTGAAGTCTGTCATGTCATCTGGACGTCAACATGTGGCAACACCTTGGACTTCTCAGTCGATTTCTCTACAAAAGGCACCACATGATTGTTGAATGAACGTACATTTGACACACTGGTCGCTTCTCCCCAGGATCTGGTTAAGAGGCATGGACAGGAGAAGTGAGTCCATTAATTGTATTGAACAATCGGGGGATGGAAGCTACTCTTGATGTAGTCGGCTCATTTAGCACCGTTGTCCAATAAGGAAAACAGAACTCTATCTTCACTCAGTGCATTAGCAAAATATCACACTATGCACTACTTCAAGTTAACAAAAAAAACCGCAGAACTTAGAAACAATGGCAGTGATCATATCTCAGGGTTAAAATCAAAGGTTTTTTCTTTCTCCTCCGTAATTTTCTCGAACTTGGGCCTTACAAAACAAAATGTGATGAGTTGACGTACATTGAATCTCGCACTAGTCCTGTTTCGCTCAAGAGACAATGGACCACGGGAGCATGTAGGTTATATCAAGTAGTCATCGTCATAGGACCTCTGTCAATGCTGGGCCAATCACAATATCCCAGGCTTACAACAGGACTCCTTTCAGTGACTAAAGTCGAAATCAAGAAAAAGCGTCGTCAGAATTTTTGAGCCAGCCTCTATGTGTCACTTCAAAAAGATGATTCAGAATCTCCCATTGTGTCTATCACTGTTCCTTAAGTTTCATCACAACTCCAGAGCGAAGTGCTAGAATCTCGATATACTCCCAGATTCACTTGATAAAGAGGAAGCATTTTTAAATTTTTTCTCCGACCCGCGACGTCATAATTAGCGGCGTCTGTGATGTACTTTGCAAGAAAACATAAACCGACAAGATCATGAATTTATACTCGAAATCTGACAATATTAATACATAAAAATGACTGAAAATGACTGTAGATTATAATGACATCACTAATAAGCGATTTAAAGGGTTTCAAAATTCGCAGTTTTTCAATGTTTTAGATTTTTCAATTTTGAATATCAAAATTGAGAAGCTCTTTCTGGAAAATTCAATAGGTCAAACAAATTTTAAATTCTATTTGAACTTCATACATGAATCCACTATTATAGTGCATCGCTATACAGTGAATTGAGCGCCATTAAACTCAAATAACTCTTCAATTAACCATTAAAATTTGGCCCAATATTGACACTAACAAAAAAATCCGCGAAATCGTTTTATACAGAATCCCAACTTTCCCAGAAAAAGCGTGAAACACGAACAAGTTAAATAACGTGAAGACCAGAGAAAACACCTTTCAAAACCCAAAAATTCACACTAGTTCATAGATACACAAGATGGGCCCGGCCACGAATAAGAGAGTGAAGGTATGTGACTGTCAAAAAAGAGAGATACTCAAAGCTCATTTTCACTAACAAATCCACAGACATTATCGATATGCCGTCCTATAGTATATGGTAACACAGCGTCCCCAATGGGTGATTACAAACCACCAAATGCCCCAGCTGAACATACGCATAAGTGGACTGTGTTTGTGCGTGGTCCTCAAGGTGAAGATATTTCATATTTCATCAAGAAAGTGGTGTTCAAATTACATGATACTTATCATAATGCTACTAGATCAGTGGAATCACCACCGTTTGAAGTCACTGAAACGGGTTGGGGTGAGTTTGAAATTGGGATCAAGATCTTCTTTGTCCCGGAGGCCAACGAGAAGAATCTGTCGTTGTACCATCATTTAAGACTACATCCATATGGATTCCCACCTGGTGCTGAGCTTACAGAGAAAGACCGTCATGTTCAGAGTATACAGTATGATGAAGTGGTGTTCAACGAGCCAACTGAACAGATGTTTGAGATCATGACGCAAAAACCAGGGAACGTGCTGCCTGAGAGAAAGATTGAGAGTGAATTTTCTAAAGAGACAGAAGCTGAAGAAGTTGCTAGGTTTGATAATGGGATTAAGATTGTGAATTTGGAGATTGAAAAGCTGAAAAAGACAATCGCTGAACATCAACAACTGAAGACTTGAAAAGGTGTTATAATTATGACGTGTAATGAATGTACTATTCGAAAATGAAGTGTATGTTTAAAGTCGTAGAATTTCGTAATGCAAGCTAAATAAAATATGTGTCAGAGTCATTATGAGTCTAATCCTTCTAGAGAATCAAACAACACGTCAAGAATGGGTCTGTCTAAAGCGTACTGGCCCATCATGAGTACCGGGAGTTCTAGTCTCTTGACACCATGGGAATCAAAGATCAAGATCACGTCTCTTGGGTAGACACCACCACCGTTGGGGTCTAGGACGTTGAACTTCTTGATGATATCAGATGTGGTGTTGGCAACAGGGAATTGGAAATCATGTTCCCCAACATGAGCTGAAAGACCTAGCACTTCTGCCCTGAACACAGTTTTCAACTTATCATACCCAGATGAAATGGGATCCATGTAGTTGTTTCTCAACCCGAAGAACACCACCACCAGTTTGTTCCCTTGTACGAGTTGCAACTTCTTGAGCTCCTTGGACCCATCACTTTTCACGAAATGGAGCAAAGGGTCGTTTATCGTGGTTAGGAACTCATGAGTGGACAGTTGTGGTTTGACTTTCTTAGGGAGCACCAGCTCGCGCTCGTACTCGGGGCTAGGCAGACACTCTGCGCAGGAGTACCGTCTCTTCATGGTGTGTGCTTGTGTGTGTTTTCTCTGCTGGTCTTTTTCTGACATTTTCCCCCAATTTCAGTGGATAACGAGCTGTTGATGCCTTTTATACTCGATTACCAGAATGAGCTTCTCCTCTTTTGTGGTCAGACACTGTTAAAAAGAGCACGGCACAGTTCTTCCCCAATGATCACACAAAGGCAAGTGTAAGCAGAAGGTTCAATATGATACAAAGCACGAATCTCAACACTTTATTCACAGCTCCTGTCAAATGCCACCACAGAAATCAATTTTTCACTGTGGTTCGCGTCGGTATTTACGTTTGTCCCAAAACGGAAATGTAATGGGCCACAGGACAATGCAAACAGGCTAAATGAATTACAAAAGTCGTAGTAGTATAAGCACAGTTGTCGCAGAAGAACGTCTATTTAGGCACCAGTGGCGTCCAGGAGCTCATTGTTCTCGGTGGAGGCGGCGCAGGGCCGTTGTTGATGTTCTCCTTGGTCTCAGACTGGGCAGATGTGGCTGTAGGCGTGGACTTCAGAGCCACTGGTTTCTTTGGGATCACTGGAGCTGAGGCAGTGGAGACACTGGAGACACTGGTACCTGTTGGTGTGGAGTGCAGTGTGTCTGGCTTCTTAGGGATCACTGGTGGCTTCTTGGCTGCCAGTGGAGCATTGGAGGGGGTGTTGGATCTGCTTGGGGTCTTGGATTTAGGCAGTAGCACGGTATCGGAGAAACCTGGTGGTAGTGTAGTCTTTCTTGGGGCAGGGGCAGGTGGAGGAGTAGTATTCGTAGAAGAAGTTGGTGGCGATGGCTTGGAGATGGATGCACTGGATGCAGAACGTGGCTGTGGTGGTTGTGGAGGTAGTGATGTAGTGTAATTAGTGGTGGTTCTTCTCACTGGTGGTGATGGAGGAGGCACGGGACTGTTTCTCTTTGGAGTCAGGATGTCACTGTACACTGGTGATTGTGGTTTGGATCCAACAAAAGACGATTGTCTTGATGGTGGAGTTGGTTTATAATCAAAGTCATCATCCATGAAATTTGGCGATTCTCTAATTTCTTGCTTTGTCACAGGTTTCGCTTGATCTTTCTTACCTTCAAAATTGACTAATGGGACACCACCACTTGTTGCATGTTTGGCCTTGAAGTCCTGATAGAATTCTTTGGTCAACTTGGTCTTCACTGCTTCATCAACAAACTCAACACGGGATCTATAAGCAGCATACACCGGTTTATGATCGGAATAGATCAACGAATCAGAAGAACTGTAAGCCAATGGCTTTGTGTGTGCACCTTTGTAAATGATTCTATCCGTCCAAGAAGGTGTTCTTTGCTTCTCTGAGCTGTCATAACGATGCGTACCCTTGTCATATTTGTAAGTTGGATTGAAATTCAAAGAAGGTTCAGCAAACCCTTCAAAGGCATTATTCTTCTTGATTTCCAACGTCAGTTGATCATGTTGGATCAATGTCTCCAAATCACCTTCAGAAACGGCACGTCTCACTTCTTCACTGCTCAATGCAATTCTATAGTTCAAATCACCGATCCAGAACACAGTATCGTTATCATTGATCGTACCACCACGGGAGAATTTGATCCCTCTTGCAATAGAATGATAATCATTGTTACGTTCTTGGATATTATTCGTACCGGCGGCCAAATGAACATTCACAAAACAGAACGAAGAGGCACCATAGTTGAATCTAATCGCCACAGCACCTTTGTTACCAGTCATACCACCCAGCCCAGTCTTCTTAACACCACCTTCAACTTGTTTAACCAAACTCACAGATTCAGATTTGACAAAGAACAACAACAGTAATGATGACATTTGCTCAGCTCTCAACATGACGTATTTACCATATTGGTTCAGACATTTGTTCACCTCATTAGTCCAGAATGATGATTTTGAATAGTCAGCGTTCAAAATGGAACCTGCAGTCAATTCAATAACTTCTTGAAACCCTAGAACCACAATGTCAGGCGAGAATTTATCACCAATTGGATATAACCATTCAGAAAGGTCATCAACTCTGCTGATACCATTAACGTTGTATGTACCTGTGAACACATTGATGTTATCAGTGGTGGTGAATTGGGACTTGACTTCTTTGATCTTATCATGGACATAATCTGAGATTGGATCATATAGCAACACAGGGGTCTGACCAGCTAAACGACCTAATAATGTATCAATGGTGACTTGTTTACCCTTATCAACGAAATTGTTGATGTACATTCTACTCACGGATTTGGTAGCATCTGACAAGGCACCGGCAAAACTCATCTTACCTTTTCTTGAGAATGAAGATTTCAAGGCATTGGTACCTGTGTAAATCTGTGAGATTTGATCACCGTTATCAGCCCATAATGAGTTATGCTTGTTGAAGAATTCAGATTCTTGAGGGACATAATGTTCATGATCTTTCAGAAAGATGGTCAATGCAAATGTGGAGATGAATTGTTGGATCAAGTTCGTTCTGTCTAGACAATCAAGACAGTTGGTTCTGAAGACACCGGATTGTTCACTCAGGACTTTACCTGCCTTCACATCATAACTGAAATAACCAAACTCAAACAGTGATTCTTTGATCAAGTTGTAAATCTTGGTGGAGGACGAATAACCTTGGTCTGAAGTCTCTTTATGGAAATCAAAATCAGTCATGTAGACATCAGCACCGCCATTCTTCAAGAATGTGTTCAGATGGGACTTGTATCTCTTTGTCAATTGGATCTCCGATGATTTCGTACTCAACAAGTTCACAATGTTAACAGCACTGTATGTCTCTAATAGTCTATTGAAATGCTGGTCAAAAACAGGCTGCGTAGCTTCTTCGGATCTGGTGATTTGAACTTTTGGATTGATCAATGCGGTATCCTGTTCCCAAAACACAGGGACAGAACCTCTAATCTGTGTGTATGAATAGCACATGGAGTTTGAATACAAGATATATTCCGTCTCGACAAAGTTTGCAACGTAGCTATCATCGTCGATACCTCTTGAGTTGAATCTCGTACCGGCACGCTTCCAACTTTGTCTGGAGATCACAGTCATGTGGACCCTTTCACGATCAAGATGAGTTTGGAAAGTCTCTGCAAAACCTCTAATTACAGTGGTCAAGAACCCTTCATCATCCAGTTTCTCCTTCTCAGCTTCTTCCAAATTGTTTCGGTACTCCACAATCTGTTGCATCATGAAGGAGTTCCACATGTACTCTTCTTTGTACTGGTCAAAGCTCAGTGAGTGACCACCGACGCCTCTTGATTGTAAAGAACTGGTTAAATCAAAGTCATTGGAGAAATAGAACCCACCAGTGGACAGCATCTTCTTCAAGTCATGGCAAGGGTGCTTCTGGTAAGTACCAGAGTCGTCTTCGTCCTGACCTGCAACCACAGGGAACCCATTAGGCCCAATCTCTAAAAAGTCCCAAGTCGGCTTGTTGATACTGTAGAAGTCCACACTGTGGATCTTGTTGATGGACTCGTTGGGGATGGGAGCAGCGACCTGACTGGCACCGGTGATGGCACAGATGTAGTACTCGTCCTGGACCTCGATCATCCCCAGAAACCCGTGGATTTCCCTGTCGCTCAGTCTCTTGTACTCTCTCAGGTTGACGTCTTGCTTAGGCAGGAACTCGATGACACATCTCTTCAGGTTGTTCTCCGTTTTGATGTGGCGGAAAAGCAGCACCGACTCCCTGGAGACCAGTGCAATGGTTCTGGGGTTCTCCTTGACGAGGATCTTCATCGTGAACGGTGCAGTGGCTGGGAATTGAGTGAGTTTGAGATAAGTTTTGGTCCCATTTTCCTCAATTTCCAAATTGTTAAGAGGTCAACAGAGTGTTGCCCGAACCGGAAATTAAAATTGGCGGCTTCTATATATAGAGCTTAACGTGCGGAGCTTCACAGCGCTTTGGATCCGTTAATTAAGCCCAATTCTGGGGTTCTTATAAGCTTACGGCTCGCAAATGAGGGCTGAGACTGGATAATTACACCAGATTCGGCCTAAATATTCAAGGGCACCTTTTCATTTTATTTTCAATTTATCCTGGCATATGCAGGCGGCAAGGTATCAGAACGGATCAGACGACATGAACTCAATGATTTAGGGAGAAATTACTGTAATAAAAGCTGTTTATATAAATAATCACTTATGAATAGCACTCCGGCTTCTTTTTGAAGTCCCAGAATTCAGCCCCTGAGTGTTAACGCTGCCCAATAGTGACACTTTTATGTTGACACTTTTACCCCGATACCACCGAGTCTTTGGGGACTCTGCACATCACTACATGACATGGCTGATGTAAGCTCAACACCGATAAATATACGAGATAACTACACGCTGTTTATACGAACTATTAACGTTAAATTCTTTATAATACATGACAATGACAACAAACAACAAACAACCTCCTCGTCTCAACTTGACTGCGAATTCTCTTTCAACTTCTGGTACATCGAAGTAATCTGTTTACTCTTGACTTTAGCAGGCCAGTACAACGAAGTGTAGAACCACAGGTGCTTTCTCAGCTTGTTCTCATCCTTTGGACTCTTTTCTTTGACAGCCTTGTTGATGAAATCACCAACGTTGATCAGTTCCGTCTTCAGCACCTTGGCCCATTCTTTACGTTCCAACCCAACTGGACCATTGTTCAGTCTCTTCAATGAATGACGCATTGGGTGTAGTGTATCCTTGCAGAGACCTTCATCCATACTCTCGTAACCTTCATCACCCTTAGCATTTGGACCAGTGACATCGCCTTTGGTGGCCTTGACTTCTGGTGTGGATGATCTGGCTTTGGCCTTTGGACCAGGTTTGGCACCAGTTTTAGTAACACCAGGCTTTGGACCAGGTTTAGCACCGGTTTTGACACCAGGCTTGGAACCAGGCTTTGGACCAGGTTTGGCAGCAACGGTACCATCGGATTTCAATCTTCTTTGCTTTGGCTTTGCTGCTGTTGAGGTTGGGGTGGAAGGACCAGGTGTGTTGTTGGCAGTTTCATTCTCGTTACCTTTCAAGACATTGATCAAGTAGTCGACTCTTCTGGATAGATGAACAGAGCCTGGTGATTTCTTAGCATTGGATTTGTCTTCTTTCTTCTCTTCAACTTTCACTTCAGGTTTCACTTCAGCTGATGATGATTCTTCTTTGGTCTCTGGTTTCTCAGTAGCTTCTTCAGTAGATGGTTCCTCCTCTTTTTTAACCTCCTCAACAGCCTTCTTCTTTGGACCAGGAACGGTACTAACTTCACTCAAGAAGAACTTGGAACTCAACCCCAAGAAAGGATCATCTCTAATCTGGATCCAAGAACCATAACCATACTTGCTAACACCAACAATCAACATCTCATCATCTCGTTGACTCCAATTGGCAGTCCAACCATGAACCGGCTTAACAGAATGTTCAAATTTGAATTGTAATGGGTCTTCAAAGGCACCAACTGAGGAACGAATCAAATCCATGTCGTCAGGTCTTGAAAGGATCAATTCAGCATTAATGTTCTTGACACCTTGTTGTTCAAACAGAATGGCCTTACGTTCTTTTCTCTTCATCATCCATAATGCCATAGGAGATTTCTCACCAGCTGCAGTTGGTTTAGCTTCACCATTCTTCTCTTTAGCCTTATGTTCCATGGCAGCCTTCTCTAGTTCAGCCAACACTTTGGAACGACGTTCTTCTTCCTTCTTGACCAAATCTTTGGAAGTGTCAATCAATTCATTGTAGGCCTTCTTGAACAATTCTGGATTCTTGTTCTCTGGTAATGTACCTTCTTGAATCAATTCATCCCATCTGTTAGTCAAATCACCCAATTTCAAGATTGATCTGTAGATGGCTCTGACTTCTTTATCAGTGATCTTGTTGTACTCCTTTTTAGCCTTTTGTTGTTTCTTAATAACTTCTTCGTCATCATCATCATTATTGTCATTATAAGCATTAGGGTTTTGCATCTTGTCAATGGCAGCTTGTCTTCTTGAATACATTGAGATTTGTTCTTGCAAGTACTGTTCTTCCAATCTCTTCTTTTCTTCTTCTTTCAGCTTGGCCAGTTCTTCAGCAGGAATGATATCATCCCAATCAACATCGGCCTTGTAATCAGTGACTTCAAACTGTTTCAAGAATTCTTCACCACCCAAATTAGATTCACCTAGATCAGGAGTAGTAATGTGATCCTCAGCGTGATTCAAGACATCATCCAAGTTCAAATCTTCCAACTTCTTCTGGTTGTCATTGGCTTTGAACATATTCCCAGCACCAAACTTCAAGATCTCACTCAATTCACCAGCAGAAGGTTCATTCTTCTTGTTTGTAGTGTTGGCAGTGACACCCAGTGAAATGATAGCATACTCCAAAATCATCTTCTTTCTAGCTCTTTCCAACACTTCTTCTTCAACGGTGTCCTTACTAACGAATCTGTACACCATGACGTGGTTCTTTTGACCGATTCTGTGAGCTCTGGCCATGGCTTGCAAATCGGCCTGTGGATTCCAATCTGAATCAAAGATGATAACAGTATCAGCAGTCATCAAGTTGATACCCAACCCACCGGCTCTTGTGGACAATAAGAACACGAAATCATTTGAATCAGGTTCATTGAAATGATCAATGGAGATACGACGTTGTGCTGATGGAACGGTACCGTCCAATCTTTGGAAATTGATACCTTTGATAGATAGATAATCACCCAGGATGTCCAGCATTCTAACCATCTGACTGAAGATCAAGACTCTATGACCGTCTTTTTTCAATCTGGTTAACAATTTGTCCAGCAACACCATCTTACCGGAGGACATGATCATACCTCTTAGGATATCTTCTCTTGAATGTCTGTTGGAGTGTTCATGAATGGTACCGAATTTGGCCAACACTTGGTCCTCGGCACCGTCAAACAAGTAAGGATGGTTAGAAGCCTTTTTCAATTCTGACATCACGTTCAACAATGACACCTGGTTCTTGTTGTTCCCACCATTCAGGGCAGAATAGTTCTTAGTCAAGATGTTCTTGTAGTAATGAGTTTGCAAATCAGATAATTCAACACGAAGGATTCTTTCAGTCTTTGAAGGCAATGATTTTTCAACATCTTTCTTCAAACGTCTTAGGATGAATGGTTTCAATCTTGTCTGTAGATCCTTGATATACTCTTCTTGTTCTTTATCACCAGTCTTGTCAAAGTCAATTTCTTCATCAATCTCAAATTTACCAGGCATCAAGAAGTTCACCAACGCAGCCAATTCTTTAATGTTGTTCTGTAATGGGGTACCAGTGATTAACAATCTGTTGGAAACTTTGAATGAGTTCAGGGCTTCGTATAATGATGATTCAGCATTCTTCAATCTATGAGCCTCATCAACAGCCAAGAACTGCCATTTGATAGAACCTAGTTCATTGGCATCTTTCAAGATGTATTCATAAGTGGTCAACAACACGTTGAATTTCACCTTCTTCTGTTTACCATCTTGGAAGAATTCATAATCTCTAATGGTCTTTCTAGCATCCGTGTTACCCAAGTAGTAAACACAGTTCAAATCAGGAGCCCATTTTTCAAAAGTTTCTTGCCAAGCAGGGATGGTGGATAATGGCACAACAACAATATGTGGACCGTTTTGTCTTCTGGCATAGACTAACCAAGAAAGGAAACTCACAGTCTGCACTGTTTTACCAAGACCCATTTCATCAGCAAGGATACCATTCTCATTTCTTGACCAAAGGAAAGCCATCCAGTTCAAACCTGTCAATTGGAAATCTCTCAATTCACCATTTTTGATAAACTTAGGTTGAGTGATCAATTTCTCGAATCTTGGTCTTTGTGAACCATAATTAGATGACAACTGTGGTAAGATCTTGGAGTTCAGACGTGTTTGGAAATGTTTCACTTCAACAGGACCAATCTTAACAATGGTATCAGCCAATTCCCAAGTAGCTTCATCATAGTTCAATCTTCTCCATTTGACAAAGTATTTCAACACTTCTTCTTGTAATTCTTCGTCAAAGGAACGTTCAGAATCTATCACTCTTTCAACCTTCTTGTATTCTTCAATCTCATCCAATCTTCTATCCTTTTCAATGTCCATGGCCTCAATGTCTTCTCTAGTGGTCATATGGTCATGTCTGATTTCAAAGTCCTGTATCACAAACAGCTTGATGTAATTGTCGATTCTCTTGATACCTTTATGATGTGAAACGTCAGAATAGACTTCCCAAGTGTTATGAATATGGGATTTCCCAGCCCATTTCACCAAGAACTTGAAGTCCTTCTTCGATTGTGCCAGGTCTCTGTAGATGTTTGGGTTGGTGTCTTTACCTTCTATGAGTTGATGTGTGACGACCATATCAATGGCCTCAGTGGATGCAGATTGTGGAGTTGTGGTGGAGTTGGAATTGGAGTAATAGTAAACGTCATCTTCTTCATCTTCATCAGACACTAGCAAGTCGTCATCGTTTTGGTTGTCAACGTTGTAATTCACAGATCTGGAGTTTCTAGAGCTGAATCTAACTTCACTAGGGATATTAGCGGCAGTGGATTTCTTTGTGAGTTTTCTTCTCTTGACACCAAACTTCTTCTTTGTCTTTGTGACGCCAAACTCCTCATCGTCATCATCGTCATCATCTTCATCCATGGCATTTTCTAGATCTTCTTCATCTTCGGAAACGGCAACTTGTTTCTTCTTCTTTCTCTTCGTTTTCTTACCGGTATCATAGTAATCATCTTCAGACTCGGTCTCACTATCAGCAACAACAGGCGCGGCAGCGGATCTTCTCTCTCTCCCGGATCTTCTCAGACCGTACAGTTCAGGGTTCTCGAGCACCTCGTCGTCAAAGTCAACAGGAGCCATCTTTATCTTTGAAATGCTTTGTATGTGTTTGTTGGACCGACAAGGGTAATTACCAACAGGAGTAATAAATCACGCGGTGCGAAGCAATTGGCAGGGCACGAATAAGCACGGAGAGCCTTGGAAAAGGGGTTCTTGAGCGGGTATGACTGTATAAGTGCAATGCTAGGATCAAGGACGATCTCCTTGACACTGATGCAAACAATGAAATGGTATCAAACAATGGAGTTTAGCCACAGGAGGACACGCTCAAAAGACCTTTGAAACAGGACAATTGCAGTAACAGTAATGGGCCAATCAAATACACCAGGAGCACTACTGACTGTAACAATGGACAGAACGAGTGAGAAACACACAGGTTATGGAGCAGACTCGACTTGCAGAGGTGTAGTTTATCCCACTGTTTGGTTCAGTTGACACCAAATTTTTTTCTCCAGTAGGGCTTCTAAAGGGAAAAAGTGAAAAAGCACTCACCAGCACGGCACAAGCTCAGGGATTTCGCGGCGTGGGACAGGTGGAGGGGGCAGCAGCAGGCGCAGACAGCGACAGGTGGAGTTGCAGCTGTGCTTTGGTGGTTTTTGGGGGATGTTTTGATCTGATACGGGAGAAACGTAAACTTTCGACGTTTTTTTCTTTTTTTTTCCAACTGGCCAAACATGAAAATTGGTGAGCGTGTTTTCTGTTGGCAGAAAGCTGCGAGAATTGGGTGATTGGGCAGTGGATGACTGCGGTGGGGACGGTGTTATTTACTACGAATTGGGTGCGGATAAAACGAAACCTTTTCTTTTTTCTTCTTTATCAATAAATACAGATTTGGACCAGGCCTTATTCAGCTCTTAGCTCTAATATGATAGAAATCAACTTTTAGGGAATGATCTTAGTCATCAGGATCTCTTAGAGCAAAACTAGTAGTGGAATTCGCAAATGCAGGATATGGTGAATTACCAGCTTATAGGGCCTTAGCAGCTTCTGGTTGTTTATCCAATTCAACTTGACCTTCTTCAACAAGAGCATTCACTGAGGACAAGATAGAAGTGAAAGAGGCAGTGGATGTGTTGACACTGACACCGACACCCCATTTGGAGTTAGCCTCGTTGGTTTCAGAATCCAAATAACCCAGTTGGATATAAGTGGCAGCCTTGGTGCTTGAACCGGCACCGATGGAGTGTTCGTGATAACTCTTGACTTCGAATGTGTGCTTGGTGTATCTGGAGACGGCATCGACAAAAGAGGAGATAGGACCGTTACCATAACCTTCGATAGGTATTATCACATCGCCGTTTAGGATCAGTTCACCTTTGAAGATACGGCTTTCTGGGTTGGCTGGGGATTTCAAGACGTCGTAATTGCCTAGTTGTAATGGACCAGCATTATCTAAGTTATAAGCCTTTTGGAACACTTGGATGATTTCTTCTGATTTCAATTCACGACCTAATAAATCAGCTTCTTGTTGCACTTTGGTGGAGAATTGGATTTGTAAAGCACGAGGTAAATCTAGACCTAGGGATCTTAAAATGACCCAAGCGGCACCACCTTTACCGGATTGAGAGTTGACTCTAATGACAGCTTCGTAATCACGACCGATATCCTTTGGATCCAATGGCAAGTATGGGATTCTCCATAGTTTATCACCTTGGGCACGTCTCTTTTGTTGAACTTCAAACCCTTTCTTGATAGCATCTTGATGGGAGCCGGAGAAGGCGGAAACGACCAATTCACCACCGTATGGGGCTCTTGGATGGACAGGGATCTTGTTACATTTTTCAACAACTTCAATGACGGATTCCAAGTCGGAAAAGTCCAATTCTGGGGAAACACCTTGGGTGTACAAGTTCAAAGCCACGGTGACCAAATCGACGTTACCGGTTCTTTCCCCGTTACCGAATAGACAGCCTTCGACACGGTCAGCACCGGCAAGGACACCTAGTTCTGAGGCAGCAACACCACAGCCACGGTCATTATGGGCATGGGTAGAAATGCAGACTTTTTCACGTTCGGAAATGTGTTTGGAGAAGTATTCAATTTGATCAGCATAGATGTTTGGAGTGGCAACTTCCACGGTGGCAGGTAAGTTGAAGATGATTGGGTTTTCCACAGTTGGCTCCCAAGCGGCCTTGACAGCTTCACAGATTTCAACGGCAAATTCAACAGGAGTATCACTGAAACATTCTGGGGAAAATTGATATGTCCAGTTAGTGGCTTGTTGTGAAGGATCATCCTTAGTTAAAGAACGAACTAATTTGGTGGCCCACACGGCTTTCTCAATGGCTTCTTGTTGGGACATGTTGAACACAACGTCTCTGAACAGATCAGAAGTGGCCAAGTACACGTGGATAGTAGCATTCTTAGCACCGGTTAAGGATTCAACGGTTCTCTTGATCAAATGTTCTCTTGATTGGACAAGAGCCTGGATCTTGACATCATCAGGGGCGTTCTCAACAGCGTATCTTGTGAAATCAAAATCCGTTTGTGAGGCAGAAGGGAAAGCGACTTCAATTTCCTTGAAACCAATGTCCACTAGCTTATGGAAATATTGCTTCTTCTGTTCGACGGACATAGGGTCAGGTAGGGATTGGTTCCCATCTCTTAAATCGGTGGACAGCCATCTTGGAGCCTTGGTGATGGTCTTGTCAGGCCATTCTCTGTTCTTTAGGCCGATTGGGGCGAAAGGTCTGTATTTGGAGGATGGGTCCTTTAGCATGTTCTTGTACTCTAGGGCGACCGGAGGGATGGACTTTCTGGCCTTTGCAAGTAGGGTCATTGTTTGTTTGAAGGCAGACATGGCGGAGGGGGTTTGTACCAGTCTGGAGAATTCAAGGTATTTAAAGGGAAGGGAAAAGAAAAGAAAAGAAAAGTTTTAGGTTAGTCATTTAAGGCCAATTTTTCACTTTTATTTTTCCATCACCAAAAAAGCCAATTTTTCACCGGCCTGCACCGGAGTGACCAAGTGGCAGATGAGGGGTCGAGCGAGGGGAAAAAGAGAGACAAAGGTGGGAAAATAGGCGCGTTTCGGGTAGCCGGCGGAGGGGCACTTTCTTTCTGGGGGCTCCTTCTAGAGCTCCTTCTAGAGCTCCTTCTAGAGCTCCTTCTAGAGCTAGGCAGACACAGAGGTGACACATAACCACCGTTAGCGGCCATGGTGACAGCTTGAGCAGTCAAGTGCTGTACTGTCTACTGTTTCTGTTCTCTGTGTGTATTCTCTTCTCCCTTCTGTAGGACTCCTAACACACTCACAGCCGTGCACTCCCAGTCCCAGTCCCCAGTCCCAGTCCACCAGGGTCTCTCGGTGACTCACAACTGCTGTGAGGAAGAGTCCCAAAGTGACACATGCCTGTCAACAGTCACAAAGTGGGAAATAATTGCCTGGATCAGCTTCTCCACAGTCTGGCGCACAATGACAGAGTTTGCAACTGGGGCCTAGTTTTCAAGGGCCCAAAAAAAATCAGAAAATTAAACTCAACTTTCTAATCGACCTTGGCTTGTATGCCATATGCCATATTGCTTCGATAATCAACATGTGTCGCTGTCAACACCAACCTGCCTGTACTGTTTACATGGGTCAAATAACTTGGGAGAACCAAAACCACGTTCCACTAGAGTATAGCTCAAGTGTATCGTAATAGGAGTCCTGTTGTAAGCCTGGATATGCTAATTAGCCCAGCGTTGACAGAGGTCCTACAACGGCGACTACTTGATATAACATACACGCTCCCATGGTCCATTGTCTCTTGAGTGAGACAGGACTAGTGTGAGATTCAATGTACGTCAACCCATCTCATTTTGTCTTGTACGGGCCAATTAGTTCGAGAAATTACGGAGCTGAAAAAAAATCCTTTGACCTTTGATTTAAAAACCCTGCTTCATCAGTACCAATCAACTGTGCTTCGAAGGCATAGAATTTCACCTTTTCTCTACTGCTAGAGATATCAGTGCTACTGTTTTCGATTGTTTTAATGCTCATGTGTAGTAAGTTACAATATGGCAGTTTTCTACGACATAGTTTGTGCACTTGTATGGATATAGTTTTATTGGACAACGGTGCTAAATGAGTCGACTACATCAAGCGTTTGAGAAGCTTCCATGCACCGACTGTTCAATATGATTAGTGAACTCACTTCTCCCGTCTATGTCTCTTAGCGAGAGTCTGGGGAGAAGCGACCAGTGTGTCAAATGTACGTTCATTCAACAATCCTGTGGTACCTTTTGTAGAGAAAATCTACTAGCTAATATTGTCTCCACCTATTTCATAGGTATTACAAAACATGTAATTAAAGTCCAAATTCGTCGATGTCGATATATCGAGATTCTGGTTTGTTACTACTGGAACATCAACAATGTTTTTGCTCACCACGTCAGCTTGGTGCGGCACATATTAATAGAGAAAAAAAAATTATTCGTTGAAGATGTAACCATCACAACTCAGACAGTTTGTTTATGGCCTCTTGAGGACCATACTGTTACAAGTCGGTTCTTCTTTGTTTGATTCTAGTTTGTGTCCCCCTTTCTGGGGGTGCTAGACTGCAAAAGGCACTCCCCTTTCAGTCTAGTGGGCGTTTTATTCGTGATGCTAACACATTGAACTGTGTGCCCTTGAAGAGTGCCTTGAAGTCGAAATACACAAACGACACACTACTATGTTGGCTCGTCTACTCCATGACTCCTGATAGGGTCTGGAATGTCGAGAGCTTCAATATATGTAATCATCCAACTGAAACTTCACCCTGTCTTTGTAGTAAGGCTCTCTCTCAGATTAATGTCTCTGATCTCGAAATTTCAATGAATGAAACTCAACTTGCAGTACTACTTCCATCGACACAATCACATCAAATCCAAGCATAAAAATGAGCTTTCAACCGTTCAAACACCCAGTCTTCGAAGCCATCAAGGAAAAGCGTCTGATCCTTGCCTCCACCTCACCACGCCGGATCCAATTACTACAAGAGATGGGCTTTGATAACATCGAGGTGATCCCATCAAACTTCCCTGAAGACCTGAACAAAGCCGAGTACACTGTCAGAGACGTGAGTTTTCCCTCCAATTCCCACCTAGAATGTTACAGTACTAACAACTCCAGTACGTGAAACACACTGCCATTGGCAAGGCACAGGCCGTTTATGACGAGTTGAAGAAGACCGGAGAGGAGAAAGATGCCTTCATCATTGCTGCTGATACGATCTGTGTCCTCCATGATAAGATCTATGAAAAGCCTGCAAACAAGGAGGAGCAGTTCAAGAACTTACAAACGTATAGAGACACAGAGGACCCATTGGTGCCGATCACCGCAGTGGTCATTATTAACAATGGTGAAGTTTATACCCATCTAGAAGAAACAGCGGTGTATGTTGACGAAACGGTCAGTGATGCCTTCCTACAGGCCTATGTCGACACCGTGGAGGGTCTCACTGTGGCTGCTGGTGTCAGGGTGCAATTGAGAGGTGCGTTGCTGTTCAAGAGAATCGATGGTGATTTTTACAATGCCGTTGGACTGCCTATGAACTCCACTTTTAAGTTGATCCAAAAGGCACTGGGTGTTGAGTTTTAGCATATATATTGTTTTGGCAGTTATAGACAACAAGATGATCATCCCAAAGAATCCCCTTATGTTATACGACAACGATAAATACACATTTCTTACCCAAGGTATAAACTTCCTCTCTGTGGCCCGATCCGGAAGTGGTTATGCAGCCCTGGCGGCGATGAGGTTAAAATTTTCAATAGAAAAAATTTACAAGGTGCATTAGATAAAGAGATCAAACGAACTATACAGATCGAGAGAAAATAATGGGTTCTAAATTAGTCAAGAAGGGTGGTGTCAAGCCAAAGAGAGACGTCAAGTCTGTGAGACCTAAGGAGAAGAAGATAACGAAGAAAGTGGAGGAACAACCAAAAGAAGAAGAGTTTGAATTGCCTAGTGATTCCTCATCTTCTGAATCAGAACAAGAAGAAGAAGAAGAATTCGGTGGGTTTGATGATGATGAAGAGACCGAGATCACCGTGAACATCGTTGATGAGTCCGACTCGGGTTCAGATGACGAAGAGGAGGAACAAGCTGAAGGTCTAGAAGGGTTTGAAAGTTCAGATGAAGAAGAATCAGAAGTTGAAGATGAACAAGAGACTAAATCAAAGAAATCAGAATCACACGAAGTCAAAGCCCTACCTAAACAAGACAAGAAATCCACAAAGCAATCCAAGACCAAAAAAGGTGTGATCTACATCGGTCGTCTTCCAGAAGGTTTTGAAGAACGTGAATTAACCAAATACTTTAACCAATTCGGTGACATAACCAATGTTAAACTACCAAGAAGTAAAAAAACAGGGAGATCCAAACATTACGGGTTCATAGAATTCGCCAACAAAGACGATGCCCAAGTTGCCCAAGAGACCATGAATAACTATTTATTACTAAACCATCAACTGAAGGTGAACATTGTGGATGATGAGTTCAAATCAAGCAAGAAGTTTAAGAAGAACTACTTCAAGGTCAGCAAGCTGAAGAAGGACGTCAAGACCCTGAACGACAACGTCCAGAAGAAAAGACAGCAGAGAAAAGAGGCCCTAAAGGCCGCCGGCATTGATTTCTAAGCATTTTAATACATATTTTGTACATTAGCTCTACTGTATGCATATCACCGGTAGTTTATTACCTCCGATAATTTTTGAAAATTGATAAAGTTGAAAAATTTCAATCATTTACATAAGTTCTCTTCAAGACTAATACAAAGACCCCAAATATGTCAGAAGTCAAAGTGTTCACTTACGAAGAACTGTCAGAGCATAACAAGGAAGACGATCTGTGGATGGCCATTGACGGGAAGGTCTACGACTGTACCCAATTCTTGGAAGAACATCCAGGTGGTGAAGAAGTCATGACCGATTGTGGTGGTATTGACGCCACTGGTCCTTTTGACGTGAGTTATTGGCGTGTGGTAAGATGGAGACGTGTTTGCAACTCATGAGGTGTCAACTTTTGTGCATCAAACACTCTCCATTGAAGTCCACTGTTTTCTTACATCCCAAATCATATCAACTAACACATCAACAGGACGTTGGTCACTCAGACGACGCCAGAGATCTATTGAAAGACATGTACATCGGTGATTTGGACGCCTCTTCTGCCCCAGTGGCCACAGAGTCCGGTGCCTCCGCCACCACCGGTGGTGAGCAAAACATTGGCCTGATCATCGCCATCTTGGTGATCTTTTTAGCCATTGTCGCATACTTGATTTTGAACTAGAGAGTTGACCTTTGTTATTTATTCTGCTTGTATACTAGGAAAAAAGAGACTGCCTATCTATAAAGGGAAGGGAGCTGGTGTCGTTGCCATTGGCCCCGTTACTAATGCTGAATTTGCACTGTAGTGGTGTGTTGTGGTATGAGTACCCAACATTTGATGAGCTAAACGAGATCAGCGAGTTGATTTAGCTTAAAAGCGCCCTCAACTTCGCCCATAGAACTATCACTACTATACACCCTTATTACAAGTCCAAATCACAGAGATAAACCGTCCAATCCACCAAACTTCCACCAAAACACGCCCTCTATGAGCACTATTGTCGTATACTCAACATTCTGTGCTGCCAATTTGTCACGGGCACATAGATGGAAAACTGGCCAATCAGAGCGCGTGGATTTATAAATTGTGGGAGGGCGGGAAGAAAGCTTGGTCAGAGAGAAGAAAAGACACCTAAGAGTTAAGACTAAAGTTGAATATGTGAGGAAGGTATTCATATCCTCAAACCTGATGTCACCTGGCACTATTTGTGTAAATTATGTTTAGGTACTGTACGTGATCAGACTGCGAATTTTTCGTGTGTGTTCATGCACTAAATAGAAATTTGTTTCAATTCACAACTCTGATTTCATTCTAATCAGATCTAATCTGTGTGTTACTATCAGATCCTAATCTGAGGTTACCCTTGTAGTAGTGTTCCAACAGATATTGGTGATAAGGATTCTCGCTTCGATCATATCTATCGAATCAGCCTGATGCTTAGTCATGATTAGCACAGTAGTTTGAACTTTGTTATAAGTTCGACATTCCCAAGTTCACCAATTCCTTGCTCGTTTAGCGAGTGGATTGTTTCAATCACTGGGGACTTTTGCTTTCGATTACATGACACATGTATGACGTATTGTAAGTCACTAGTGTGAATATACCTGTTCAACGGTTGAAACTACACTTTACCAAAGCAGCCTCGAAGTTTGATTCACTCTGAAATTGGGTGATTACTCGAGACTCGGCGGGTACAATAAATGAATTCAATAAACCACCTGGACACCAGTAGTTCCCGTAGTGAATAATTTAAAGTTTAAAGGGAACTACGAATAAGCTTTCTTGATAGCAAACTACATCATCATCCATGTGAAACTCAACTCAATGTGAGGAGTATTTATAACTCTTAATTGTACCTTCGAATATTTGAAATGTAAACATTCCGATATGTATTAGCTGGGGGCGCATTTTCATGATGTAGAATTCAAGGAGCGTAAAATTACAACTTGATAATACTTTGATGTTGCGAAATGTACAAATATCATCCACATGGAATAGCAGGTTTGTGTCAGCTTCACTTGACACTTGGTATATTCCAGAATCCAGGCGTAATCGCCGTGATAAGGTGTACTTCATTTATATAGATGTCTTCTCCCTATCCGCTCTACGGTTTTTGGATCAATCACACCAGTAATGTGTCATGTTTAATTTTCAATCAATTGACGTCTCATTACTTCCCTTCACTAGCACATGTAACCAACTGAACTCCTCCTTTATTTGTGTCCTGATGTGTTGTGATAAGCTTCAAAGCACTCAGACAGACACGAATTTTAATCATCAGAGGACTTGGTTCGTAGAGGGCTCATGTTGACTAAAAGAGTTTGAAACCATGTAACTTTAGCTGCATATGATAATGTCGAAGTTTAAACCGTCAGGCCACACAGGTCACTGTAAAAGATATTCTACGTTAGGTTGCTCCAGTCAAAAGTGTATATTTAAATTGTTTGAAGATCCAGACATGAGCTTCCGTACAAGATACTATACTATATGGAAGTTGAATGTGTGTCTGAATTGTTTCGTATTATTGATTGGTACGTACGTACTCGAACAAACTGAACTAGGTAACTAACCATCCACTAGATGTTGAATTCAATGTGAATACTTGAAGCAACTTTGCAAAAACAGGTGTGATTATGGCTGATACTCAATTTTGCCTAAGCAGCTATTTTCAATTTTCTATTGGTTCCCAGCTTTATATTGAGTTCATGATGCTATTGATTGGCTTTTATATAGGCTTAGAAGCACTACAGATGGAATAAGTGAATGCCATGTAGGACCTTTAACGTTGAAAATTTAGAGGGGGTGGGGGGGTCGAGCGCAATAAACGGTTTTCCCCGCTACTAGGCTTCGGTACTATAAATATACTCTTCAAGCACTCTATCTTAAATGTTTTGAATCTTCCATTATCGAGTCTACCACCGAAGATTTGGTATTTTACATCCATTGTCTTCTTGCAGCACTAGCTTTTTGGTAGCACTAGCCGACTTTAGCTTTAAACATATTGCGGCTACTGGTTACTGTTTGTTGAGCGTTTGGTCAATCTTTGAATCCTATGCCTGGCCCAGGCTAGTCATGGAAGGAGCAGATTGCCAGACCTTATTGACATCTAGTAAAACGACTGGTTCAACTACACAAGTTCGTAGTCAAGACTCGACTTCAAAACAGTGGGCTCAAGAGCTTAGAAGATCTCCTCACTGCTAACCCACCAATTCTAAACAGTCTTGAACACCTTTGTAACCACAGCACCAAATATGTTAGCCTCCTGTTATAATAGCGCGTAGCGCATCGCTGTGCTGCCCGTACCGCTCTCCGAGACAGAGAAAATTAAAGACAGTGGAAATCAGTGCAATCAAAACAGCATCAACTTAGAGAAAAACCACTCTTTCCAGTGCCACAACCGTACAACGATGAGCGACAACAGCACTTTGAAGAACATCCTGGACGCAGACAACGACGCCGAGATCGAAGACGTCGAAAGGGCCCTGGAATCAGTGGATCACCTGGACCAAGACACTAAGAAGGCTGCCGATGATGGTGAAGTCCTGTGTGACGAATGTCAGGACATGAGAGTCGAAATTGAGTGCAGAGACTGTGAGGAGTCCTTCTGTGGTGGCTGTTTCGAGTCTATCCACCAAGGTGGGAAGAGAAAGAACCATAACAAGGTCAGACTAGAGCTTGAAGGTGTCGATGCCCCACAGACTGATAAGATTGAGGAAGACAGGGAAGAGACTCCAGAACAAGCACAGGCACAGGATCCCCTATTGCAGTTAAAGACTGACAGTGAGGCTGCCAAATTTTTCACCAAGGTGATCAAGTCCCAGGCACAATGGATCCCTTTGAGATTGACCTATGAGGAACGTCACTTGTTGCATTTGCTAGAAGCTGCATTGAGTGTCTCTGAATACACCGACAAGGTTGATATCATGTCCTACACCTCCAAGGCCAAGAGAATTGTTTCACAGTTGAAAGAAATGTGTTCTGTGTTGGCTGGGTTGGTCGTTGCTTCTAATTTGAAAGTTGGTCAGAGATTGATTGAAGATAAGAACTTTGAAGACAATGCTGGTTGGTATCAGAACATCTTTGAAATTGGGAGACGCTACAAGATCATGAACCCAGAGAGAATGAGAGAAAACTTTGGGAAGTTATGTTATATGATCATGGATTCCAAACTTCCTGAGATTGAAGACCACATGAAATTCAACTTGTACAAACCTATCAAGACCATTCAATCTTTCCTACAGTCCAAAGATGATGGCGGTAAAGCCTTAGGCTTATTAGACGATGAACTGATCATTTATGCCACCAAGGAAATTTCACCTGTTGGTAAGACAAGAGCTGCGATTCAGAGGGAAATCAAGACCAAGGAAGCTGCTATTGAGAAATTATCAGCTAGATACTCATCTCCAATGGGGTTCTCCAAAGAAGACATCCGTCAAGTTCTTTACTCGATTGGTGATTTCAATGCATACACACAGACCAACAGAAAACCAGTGACAAGATTTCTACAAAGATTAGAGCAATTTGAAACACCAGAAGTGAAAGAGAAATTCAACATTGGTATCCAATATGGTAGATCCGGTTCAAGATTGACACATGACCACGACAGACAATTGCAATATGTGAAACAATCATTGTTGCTATGGTCTGTGATCCAAAGAGAAATGATCCACTTATGGTCCATTGCCGATGATGATTTGTTCAATGGTGTTCCCTACAAGTTGACTTCCACTGGTCAAGGTCTGAACAGAGTCAAGGCGTGCCCAGCGCTGTACAAGGAGATGTACAAGATTATTGCTGAGTGTAAACAGAAGAGTTCCACCTGGATCGGGTCCAGTGTTGTCCATCTGGGTGACGATGCAGTTCCAAATGCCCTGTTCTTCCTAGACAAATACATCCAAGTGCCTAACATCTTGATTCCAATCGATCAATGTCTGTTAAAGATCGATGAACTGGACAGAGACCCATTCACCAAGAGATACATCGAAGATCAATTCCACAGTGCCGAGGAATTGAAGTTGACTATCTTGCAAGACGCCTTTGCCCATATGTTTGACGGGTCTGGTGCTGATAACTTCTACCTGTCAGGTTCATGCATTGACGGTCGTCTGACCTCTGCCTGGAACCATACCAACCAGATCTCCAAGAAACCATACTACAAGATCTTCCTGCTAACGGGCTTCATTGGCTTCAACGGGAGCGAGGGTTTCTAGTTCTTAGAATAAACGATAGAGCTTAAAATTAATTATTAGTATGTACTTCACCAACCATCACCCCAACCGTCTTCTTGATCGACTTCAAGCTCTAATTTAAGCTTACTCTTTGGCTTTAGTTGAAGACCTTTCTTCTTTGGAGCTGTTTTCTTGTCTTCAGTGGCTAATGAAGTGACTTTTGGAGCAACGACTTTTGGCTTCGGATTAATTGGAGTAACATTACTCAATGGAGTGATTTTTGGTGGTTTTGAAAGAACTGGTGGTTCTTCAAAGTCATCATCCATACCCCAACCATCATCAGCCTCAATTTCTTCATCCCAATTATTGTAATCAACTTTCTTCGGTGCTTGTGAATATGTAGGTGGTTTGCTAAATGCAGCAGCGACAGGTGGTGTAGGAGTGCTCTGTCTGGTCAGATCTGGGGTTGAGTTATTAACATCTTGGTTCAATGAGCCACCTAGACCAGTGGCTAAAGAGCTGAAGGCATTGGATAAATTCAGACCAAAGTTCTTGACATTATTGGAAACTTCCTCCACAGCTTCATCGTCTTCTTCTTTGTCCAACGGTAGACCGGCTGCCTCTTGTTTGATCTTCTGGAAGAATAAATCAAACGCCTTTTGGGCCTCTTCTCTAACTTTGGAACTCTTGTCCAATAATGATGGGGCAATGACTGTCAAGACCTTATTAGCGATGATTTCTGGAGTGAAGAACTCAATACATGATGTCAACGCCATCAATGCAGCAAGTCTGGAGTGGATGAATGGATCTTTCAAAGCCTTAGAGAAAGCAGTAGCCAAAACAGTAGATCTTGATTGTTTGTTCAAATTCTCAGCAATCTTACCGATCAGAATGGTAGTATTGGTTCTAATCTCTGGTTTTTCATCATTCTGAGTTTTGGCCAAGTATCTCAACAAGTCATTGTTCAACTGTCTATCTGAAAGTTTTGGTGTGATGAACAAAGTAGCCTTCAGCGTCTCTTCTCTGATAGCAGGGTTGGAATCACTGAACCCCGTGATGAAATGTGTAAAGATCTTGTCACTGATATCACTCTTACTTAGGTTATCAATGTATTTAGGCAGGGCACCTAATAGGAGCATACGTAGGGCACGATCAGGTAGTGTGAATGAATGGACAATGACTGGATTTATCAGTTTTTTGTACTGTTCAGATGACAGTGTTTCTGATAAGGATAAGATCAGGCGTAATGCAAATGAAGCTTGTGCTGTGTTGGATTGGTAAAATTTGGTGACTTCTGGTAGGATTCTATTTTCAAGTAAACCTGGTGGAGCTGAGTCCTTCACCTGGTCAAGACTTTGGAATAGGTGTAATTTCTCATCTTCATTCTTGAACTGGAATTCATCTAGGTCTTTCACAAATGAGACCAAAGTTGTGTTGAAAAAGGACTGTTCACCATTTTTTAAGAACAAATCGACTGATGCTCTTGGAGTCACTGATGTGCTCACTAACTTCTTGAAACCAGCCAATAGTGATCTTGGAACCCCAGATCCCTTGGCTAGTTCGACTGCACTTGATGGAATATCGCCATTGTTGAACAGCTTGTAAATGAAAACACCTAATCTCCAAGAATCAAACTTCACAGTTTGTGAGCCCTTCAACACTTGAACACCACCTTGAGTGGTCTCCGGTGATAGCAATTCGTTAAACCAAGGCAGTCTGGCACTATAGTTATAGATTGGCTGGTCTGGGTCAGATTGTAAGTTTGTCAGGACTTCAAACCCACCAAGTCTGACTTCACCTTGCTCGTTGAAGAAGACAGTGTCAAAGTTCAAGTAGCCTAGTACCGAGGAACCTTCAACGTTGATGAACTTTATAGCCTTGGCCACGGAATACACAATCAAAGTCTGCAATTCTTCGTTCAGGTCTCTGGTATTGACAACTTGGCTCAGTGGCACGACGCGTTCAGTGATGATGTAGTAGTTTGTGTCATATTCGAAAGTATCCAGCACTCTCAGCACATTTGGTAATTTCAGGCCTCTGATCTTTCTCAAGGCGTTCTTGGCCAATGGTTCCAAGCCTGGAGCAGCTGTAGCATCAAAATTCAATATCGTAACTGGAGAGCCGTCTTCCTGTTGTTTATCAGTTAGTACCTATTGTTTCATGATCCAGATCAGATCAAGGGACATACTTTCTTAGTCCCGTCAAACACCTTCCAGATGGACTCTTTCACGGCGACAAGCTCACCAATGTTGTAAGGAATGGACTTCCCCGTCAAAGTGTTCAAGGCACTGGATAGAAAGTTCATGTTGACGCGGGTTTGTTCTGTTTGGAATAGTGTCAAGTGTCAAGTTTTTTGTTGATGTTTTTTTCTCGGCTGAAAAAGACAACCGAACTTGAAAGTAGCGGCAATAAGGACCAGACGTTCCAAGCTCTCTTTGCTCAATTACGAAAATTGGGATCAATCTTTAGTTTACACAGTGGAAATAGAAGCTAATAGCCATCTCTTAATAGGCCACTATAACCTGTTGACCTCTCGGTTGTACTGAGTTCCAAATTTCAACGCCATGATGAGTTATGATTAAACGCCTCCAAAGCACCTCTAAGTCCAAGACGTATATATATTGAAACAGCACGTACTTGACAGTTTAATTTTGTTCGTATAAGCGCCTTTTGGCACCGCTACTGGTGATACACCAATGTCTTCGAGCTCTATTATGTAATCATGACATCATTCTCACATTTTACCGCTTGTAACTAATTACCTCGGCACTTTTGACTTCCCTTTATAAGGAAGTTTTAAAATATAAAGGTGCAATTTTGTTTTGAAATTTGAAAACACTATAAAACTTCTGAAATAATTTTGCGCGGCCGTCGTCGTCGTCGACGACGACGACGGGCGATTAGCTTAGCTAGAGGCTAGAGGTGCTAGCTGATCACACTAACCATTTGGGAGAAAAGACTATACATGGTAAATAGTGCTTAAATAAGCTCCTCCTAGCATGATCAAATACTCGCACGCAGCGCTTAGCTACTCACACTCAACAGTAGTACATTATAGATATCCATTCAATCATAGCTAAACATTATATAATTAGCAGGAAATCAAAATCAAAATCTGTTGTTTCTAATCAAGTCACCTTGTTTATACAGACGGTCCAGTTTCTCCTTATGAACCACTTTAGCAGAATTACGTTTCAACTTCAAGCTTGGGGTTAGTGTTTCGTTCTCCACGCTCAATGGTGTCAACTCGAAATGGATGTTGTGTAGTTTCTCAAACCCTTGCAAGTCACAACCCTGGATGTTATGGGTGATATACTCCAATAGGTGTCTCTTAACTTTGGTGAAGTTGATCAATTGAAGGATCTCATCCTGGGATAGTTCACGAAGGAAGGTTGAGTCATGGGAGAAGATGCCCGTCTCAGTGAGGAACTTCTTGACATGGTCGAAGTCAACACCGGCAACACCGATCAAGTAATTCTGTAACGGGTCACCATGAACGAACAATTGGGTCAAGATTGGATTTTTGGACAAGTAGATCGTTTCAATCTTTTCTGGGGTGATGTACTCACCTTGACTCAATTTGAAGAAGTTCTTAACACGATCAACGATGAATAAGTTCCCGTTAGCATCCAGGGAGGCAACATCACCAGAATGGTACCAACCTTCATCATCAATAGCCTCAATTGAAGCCTTTGGGTTCTGGAAATAGTGTGAGAATTGGGAATACCCACGAATCAACACCTCACCTCTCGGATATGGTTCATCCTTGGATGAGTAACCCATCTCTGGTACGTCTTTCAATCTTAGTTCTGAGTTGACAGCAACAGGACCTGAGGAGCCAGCCAATGTTTCATAAGGGTTAGCATATGAGATAACGGAGAACAGTTCAGTGGCACCATAAGAATTCAAAAACCCACATTGAAATGAAGTCTTCAAGAAGATGATAGACTCTTTGGAGATTGGAGCAGAGGCACACTGTAAATAACTGACATTCTCAAACCCAATCAACTTTCTAATGATCTGACTTCTTTGGACATCACCCATCGTTGGCTTCAATAGATTCTTCTCCTCGGCTCTAGCGATCAATCTCTTGGTCTCATTCTCCACCAGAGTGAACACTCTTGGAACGCCTGTAAAGATTGAAGGTTTAATAATCTTGATGTCATCAAATAAGGATCTTGTACCAGGCTTGGAAGGCAATGCTAGGGCAATACCATAACTCATTTCAAAATTAGTGATGGATTTCTCATAGTTGTGTAGCAATGGTAGATAGCAAATAGTCTTCAATTGATTACCTTTAGAATCTCTGTTGTATGAGAAATCATTCTGTTGTTCTGGGGCTAGCCCCACTGCAGGTTTAGGTAAATGCACAAAGAACCCAGTGACATTGGAAGTTGCAACTGCATGGGTCAAGTAGACACCCTTTGGTAAACCTGTTGTACCTGAGGTGAAGGCCAATGTATACAAGGTTTGTGGTTTAGGTAAATTGAAATCTGCAGGCAGTGTGTGTTCTTGACCCAACTTTTCAATGGTTTGGAAGTCCACAACGTCAATACCCAGACTATGAGCACGGGATAGTAATGAAGAGTCAGCAGTGGTGATTGGTTCAAAGGAGACGAAGAGGAACATGGCCGATAAACGGAGAGTTTCCTTGATGCTCAAGAACTTGTTGATCAGGTGTTTGTTTAGCACTAGCACCGGAGCCTTGGTAACCTCAAGGATATAGTGGGCACTCTCTTCACTTAGAGCCTCGTAGAGACCTGTGTTTGGTAGTGAGAAGGATCTTGTGGCAAGGTCCATTAGAAGCATTTCGACAGAGTTTTGACCAGAGACAGCGACGACGAACTTTGGTTTACCTTCTTCAGTGAACTTCTCCGGATCAAACTGGGCGTGGTTGGTGACATAGTGGATTAGACCTGAGGCAACATCGATTCTTCTCTTGTTGATCTGGTTGTACGTTTCATAGGTGTAGAAGTCATCAAGCTTGCCGTTATGAACCAGTCTTTGACCCAAGCAATCATCATCACCGAACAAGTCGACAGCATTCTGGAATAAGTCGTGTAAAGTGGCAAGACCAGGGATATGGGAGATCAGCTTGTCTGGACTGGAGGCGTTTCTGTAGACGGGAGAATGGCCTGGCTTCTCAGAGCCTGGGATGGTGACGGCCTTGTAGATCTTGTCCTGTGGGAACCGCTTTCTGATCTCGTTAAGGTGGTGTAGTGGTGAGGACATGACTGCGAGCAGTTGATATCAACGGGAAGTGACACAATTCCGCCTCTTTCGAAGGGGTACTGCTCTGTTTTAAACACACAAGCACCCTGAAGCACTCTTCTGGTGGGCACACGCCGCCTATTGTCTTCCCCATCTACTTCTCCGCCTGGAAAGTCACACGGCGGAGAGTGAGAGGCCCGTTGAGCAGACTGAGTGAGGGCTGTCACTAAGTGTACAGTCATACTACCATCCTTGTTACGTTGTACATCTTCTCCCTCTTGTGGTTTCTCCCTCTTTTCGCCAGTCATTTAGTATTTAGTCGGGAAGTCACTGATGCACAATCTCGAGAGCAATTCCAAAAGCATCAATTAGTACAACATCAACAATCGGACTTTCAAACTTTCCCCTCGACGTCACCCCTATGTCATCTTTGAGGGCCAACATCGTTCCACTTTCAGTGCTTCCATTGCGAAACATCACCACTATTGCTGATGTCGTTGGCCTTAGTCCCTAGTCCCAAGTCCCTAGTCTTAGTTCCCAGCCGCAGTCCCTAGTCCCTGATCTCTAGGCCCTTGTATCTAGGTCTAGCTTCCAGTGTCCCAGTCCCCATCTGTCCCTGTGTTTCCACAGGGGATCTCACAAGCTTCTACTTCAGAACTTGACGTCCTCAAATGAGGATCCAGGCCCAGGCCTAGACCCACCCCAGATACTCACGCAATGCAGTGGCCCTACCGCCCTACTTGTCACAAAAATACGTATCGGAAAAAGACCCACAACTCACACACAGCCCTAAAACGTATCCACATAACCACCATACTGAAAAGGGTATCCAGATGACCGACCAGATCGTACTACTGTTCCAAAACAACCATCGTGTCACACTAACGGCCCCAGATCTTAGGCTATCGACGCTCTCCACGTTGGAAATCGAGGGTTTGATCCATTATGTCTTTGATCACTGGACACAGGAATCACAGGGTGATAAGCCCACCACGGAAAAACAACTACGATTGATCCATCTGGGCCGTCCACTGGAGACGTCGAGTGTCAAGACTGTGGGAGAACTGAATTTGGAGTTTAGTGATATCATTCATGTCATTGTACGTCCCCTTGAGTCCCTGGAGCAAAAAAAGAAGAAGAGCAAGAAGAGTTTGAATCTTAGTAGGAAGACACAGAATAAATTGGACCATGATGGGAATGAAACCGAGAGAAACGAGGAAGAGATTAATGCTAGCTCCGGTGGATGTTGTGTCATTGTTTGATTGTGTGATGGTGGATTGCTGTATTGTTCAATTTTATGGACGGCTATATTGAGTTAGGGGTCAGATCTCAAAGTTGCCAGGTACATATTAATGTGCTTTTTCCACCACGGTTTAATAGGTTTATGAGTTAACGTTAGTTATGTGTTTCGATCATGTGTAGAACTACAGGGATCTCTTTTTTAACATGTGACTATATTTTTCCTTAAAACATAAATACAAAAGAAAGTCATGAATGATATAAACCTGTTAACCATCACAAAAAAATAAGACTTTCCCAATACTATTACAAACCCCAACTCATTTCTTAAACCCCTTTGCGAGATCAACACTGTCCAGATCTTTATTATGTTCAGTCTTCATGTTCAATGGTGAGTCAGGTAAGTAGGCATTACTCTTTGTTGGAGTCTTTTCCAATTCCTTTGGACCTTGACCAGCTTGTAATGGAGTGCTGAACTGGACAAAATTCCATAATGCAGGTGAACTTTGTAAATTACCACCACGGCCACCTTTTGAAGGATCTTCTTTTCTTCTGGCACCACGTTCTGGAGTATAAGCTTCAACGGCACTCACTGAGAATGGTTTGGTTGGAGATGCAATCATACCAAATTCTAGATTGGAATCCTTGGTGGTTGGTTCAGTGGAGGTGTTGTTTGTCTCTTCATTGGTACCATTGTATGAGTTCTGATGGTATAATGGAGGATAGGAATGCTTAGGAGGAGTTTGGTTGGATTTAGCAGGGGATGATAACTCGGTGTTTGGTTCTGAAACTTCATCAGACTGGGTACGTTGATGTTGATTTTGATGTTGATGTGGTTGTGGTTGTGATGGATATGGAGCAGATGAAGGTTTCACCTCGGTTCTGTCCGAAGAGATGTTAGAATCATTGGTGAGTGGTCGTATTGGTTTGGTTTCATTAGTTGTCTGTGGTTGAGGTAATGGTTGACCATATGGGAATGCTTGAGTGGAACCATAAGAACCAACCCTGTTATGCGTCTGTGGTAATGGTAATTGTTGCCCCTGTTGACCAGTGGAGCCCTTTTGCTGTTGTGGTTGTAAAGGTGGTAATTGAGTGTTGTAAACATACCCATAAAGTGGGACACCTGGACCACCATAAGTTTGTTGCTGTTGTTGACCAAACTGTGGAGCTGGATGCTGTTGAGGTTGTTGTTGTTGCTGTTGTTGTTGTTGGTTAGCGGCAGCGGCAACGTATTGTAAACCATCGTTGGAATTAGAGTGTTGATGGTATGGAACATTTCTTGATTGTGAGTAAGAACCAGTTGGTGGTAATGACGATGATGGTTGCTGCTGTGGGATAGGGCCAGTTGGTTGTTGATGAGGCTTTTGCTGTGGATGATGCTGTGATTGTTGTTGTGGTTGTTGTTGTTGAGGAGGTGTTGCTTGGTAATTTCTTCCAGTATCTTGTGATTTTGGTAAATCATTATGCATGGTCAGATGTAATTGTAATTGTCTTGACACTGAAGAACCTCTTCTAACTTTTGATAAAGACCCATTTTGAAATTTCTTCAAAAATTCACTCTTATAACTCTCTGAAATTTGCCATTTCATACCTTTACCAGGCTCATTAGCTCTTCTTGGGACTTTTTCAAATGCTTTATTCAACGACAAGTTGTGTCTGATGGAATTTTGCCAACCGGATCTTGAAAATCTATAAAATGCATAATGCTTAGCAATCCATTCATAAATCTCTGATAATGAAAGAACACCTTCTGGATTAGATAAGATGGCTTGAGTGATCATAGTGGCATAAGAATAAGGCGGTTTGATATCACGGGCTTCATCCTTTGATAAATCGTTATCCATCTGTGAAGAGTTGGACCCATTAGAGTTAGAACCATTGTTATCATGTGAAGTGTCCTTTTGAGTCTCGTCATTGTACATTTGGAAAGCCTTCAAATTGTTATGCACACCACCTATTTGAACATCTTTAGCCTGGTTGCTGACACCGTTGTTCCAATAATAACCATTCTGACCAGTTGGTATACTTTGTGGTAATGGGATCTGATTGTTTGATGCAGGTGGTTGATATGAGAATCTTTTGTTGGTAGGTTTTGGTAATTTTGACTGTAGTGAAGTCAATACATGTTGTGAGACTTTTGGTTGAGCATCAGGCAGGATGAACATCATTTGGGTGCCACCGATATCAACAACCGAACCGGAATTCAATGGAGTTGGAGTGGAGCCAGCACCACAAGGGATCTTAGCACCATCAACTTTAGCACCATTTCTACCCAGAACGAACAATTCCCATAGTCTGGTGTTTAGGTTATAATTGATCGTGGCATGTTGACGACTCACGACTTTAGCAGGCCCCAGATCGATATCCACAGGAGTTTCCTTGACAGCAGGTTGATTATCCGTGTTTCTACCGATGGAGATCGTCAGCGTCTTAACGTAGAAAGTCCAGCCGTTACCAGCGATTTTAGCATATGCCTGGATCTCAGAGGCTTGATTCTTGTCGTTGGCATAGGTCTCAGACACGACGGTCTTGGACTCGGGGATGGCCAGGACGGATATCACAGCGTTGACCAGGTCATTTGGGTCTTCGTATAGTGAGGACTAAAAATTTTCATTGTTAGTAGCTGTCAACAAGGGATGCAAAAAAACTTCTTCAGTAATGGGAAATGGCAGGTGATGAGGGCAAGGGCCTGGGAGAGATTTGGGGACTAGGGCATTTTGTATAGTGTTGAGAGTAATCGAACACGAGGAGAAAGATACATCTTTTCCATAGGAACAACCACAACAGCATAATTCCCATGTTTAGTTTATCCCACCAAATCTCAGAAGTTGGCCCAGCACCAGGGTTTGCCATAAAAAAGTCTCAGAGCAAAGACGCTGAAGAGCACTCACGTTGTCCTCGTCGCCAAAGGGTCTTTTCTTGCTGTTGTCCGACATGCTGCGGCGGGAGGGTGGCGATGACTTCGAAGGTACACAGGCAGCCACAAGACCGGAGTTCTTTGTCTTGAATTGGGTTTAATTAGCTTTGTTTTGGTTTTCTTGTTTTTGTTTATTTTTTTTTGTTCGGTCTCAAATTTCAAACCGGTCTCAAATTTCTCGAAATTCGGTCTGTGTGGGAGCGAGGACGGTGGCAAACTGGAGGTGTTTCGACCTTGGGAGAGTGGAGTGATAGAGAGCCCCTCCAATGTAGCTCAATTGGTTGACATTGTCTCAAAAAGTTGGCCTGTAACGGACCACAGATCAGATCACAGCGGCGTAAAATCTCAGATCTGTCAATTCTCGATGTGTCAGAAAGCTCATGTTGGCAAGGGACACACTATCAACTCCAATCCATTGTGACTGTCAACTTGTGTCAAATAACTACGACTTGTTTGCCACTGGAGGCGAGGTAGATACGTTCATTAGCTCATAAGATCCTGATTCCTTAAGGAAGGAATGCTAGATAATACTCCAGTAAGCGTCTAGAAGGTGTCGCAGACTCATTGCTGTATCACGTCCCTAAAGCCAAAGCCTGCAGTGCTACCTCACACTAGTGCGGACTTTCGGGGAGTGTTCTTGGTGTATTTCAGAGATTGATCACGGTAAGATTCAGACATTCAAAAGTAGGGAGTGAGATCTGGTATGCTTGGCCGTGCTTCTCGATCTTAGGCTACTGGTAAGATCACGGTCTTGACTTTGTCATTGGCTAATGATCAGGACTGTTCTGTCTCTAGATCAGAGATCCCAGCACACCCACCAGGCAGAGAGCCCAGGGGATTTCTACATGCGTTGTAATTGTATACTGTATGCCTATCACTGTGTAGAGTTCTGACTTCTTCCTCCCTAGCCACTTGTCGAGTCCTGTCTTTTCCTTCTTCAGCTTCTTTGACGCTTCCACAGCTTCTTTTCGCCAAAGATTCGCGCAGAGTCCATTTCGGGAAATGAAATTACGAATCGCGCTAAATTCGCTATTGTTGTCGGAAATGCTCACAAACGACAGAACAAATTAAAACAGTACGTGGAAAGAGAAAAGAAAGCAGCGTGTGGGCAGAGAGAGTGGAGTGCTATACCTGCACAGCACCCAGTGCAACACACAAGAGATATCACACCCTCCACTGGGCCTCTCGCTCCCAACGTTGCTGTTTTTAGAGCGGTGCCTCGACGTTAATTCACGCGGAAGTGCATAACGAGATGTCAAAACGACGACTGGGACTGAGAAAACACACTCTGGCAGAAGAGGAAATCACTCTGAGGGAGAAGTCCCAGTCTGAGACAGTAGATGTATCTCTAGCATATGGGTCTGAGCACAAACCGGTGTCTCCAACCTGAGTCCCAGATCTCTGCCCCATTGCCTGTACCGGACGTAAATTGTCAACTGTCTAATCACTAATCACCGAAAGTTGAAGAATCTAAAAACTACCAGAACAGAAGCAGCAGCAGTGACGTTTTCCCAGCAACGCGCTGAAAGTGGAGCCCACTGGCCCACTGCACACTGCTAGACCCTGCCGCTGTTCAGCCTCGAACTTTCTTTCTTTCTGCCTGTGCAAAAGTCGCCTCTGTCTCTGTGCAAAATGGCGCAAGTCGCCGAATCCGGTAATAAGGCCGTTGATGGCCGCCAAAAAACAAAACTTTTCGCAAATTATGAACAACTCTTCAACTCATAATTGCACTTCTGAGCTCTCATTGCCACTGACCATTCACCACACACAGACCACACACCAGCACCCAGCACAATGTCGCCGCAGTCCCAGAACACTGGTTCCCCAGCGGAGATCATCATGCCCCAGACATCCAACAACGGGGCAGACAAAGACGATAAGAACCAGGCACAGAAGAGGAAAAGAGTCACCAGGGCATGTGACGAGTGTCGTAAGAAGAAGGTCAAGTGTGATGGCCAGCAGCCCTGCATCCACTGCACGGTCTACTCTTATGATTGTACCTATGACCAGCCATCCAATAGAAAGAAGTCCATTGCTGACATCCATCTCATCGAACAGAAGTTGAAAAGCGCTGAACAGGTCTTGGAGTTGCTTGTGCCCAATCTTGACGTCTTAGACCCTGCTTTCAAAGTCGAAGACCTGTCTGAACTTCTGTCGAAATTCACAGTTAACGATGCTGTCAATCTGGAGGCGCTAACTGAAGAGTACAATAAGCAACATGCTCTAGATTCAAAGAAGAACCTTGAATCGCCATCCTCACAATCAAGCACACCTGCTTCATCCACCACCAACTCCACCAAGCCATTACAATCATACACACAGTCAGAATTCAACAAGTTAAAGAGACAGAAACTGAACTATCCACATCCAAACATCGATGGTTCTATCGAATCGCAATATGGGAAAGAAATCAAGATCATCCTTCCACCAAAGAGCGTTGCTTTAGAACTAGTCACAAAGACATGGGCTTCGCCATGCGTCCTGTTCAGATTTTATCACCGTCCTTCATTCATCAAAGACCTTGATGAACTATACAACACAGATCCAGAGAAGTACACCAATAAGCAACAAAAGTTCCTACCCTTAGCGTATTCAGTAATGGCTGTTGGTGCTTTATTCTCAAAGAAAAATGGTGTTGATGATAAGTTCCTGGAAGATGAAGGGTTTAGATACTTTGTCGCTGCTAGAAAGCTGATCGATATCACCGATGCAAGAGACTTATATGCCATTCAAACCATTGTTATGTTGATCTTGTTCCTTCAATGCTCGGCTAGATTATCCACTTGTTACTCATACATTGGTGTTGCACTAAGGTCTGCATTGAGAGAAGGTCTACACAGAAAGATTGGTAATCCATTCAACCCTATTGAAATTGAGACAAGAAAGAGATTGTTCTGGACAATTTATAAGATGGATATCTATGTTAACACCATGCTTGGTCTACCGAGATCCATCTCCCCACAAGATATCGATCAAGACCTACCTGCTGAATTGGACGATGAAAACATCACTGAGAATGGATACTTACCACAAGCTACGGGGAAATTGAGTTCTGCTGGTATCGCTAACAAACACACCAATTTGATAATGGTTTTGAACAACATTGTTAAGAACCTATACCCAATTAACACAGATTTAAAGACTATCTCCCATGAGAAGGTCTCTGAAATGGAATTAGAGTTGAGAAATTGGTTGTCCAATTTACCAAGAGACTTAATCCCAGGTTATGATCCACCTTATCAATACTTCAAAGCCAACAGATTACTACACTTATCATTCCTACACGTTCAAATTGTGTTATACCGTCCATTCATTCACTATGTGTCACCAAAGTATACCACTCAACCAAATGTTGATCAATTGTCCATCCAACGTGCAAAGAACTGTATCAGTGTTGCAAGAACCGTGGTTTCATTAGCCCAAGATATGATCAGCCGTGGTATGTTGTCTGGTTCTTATTGGTTCAGTATCTATACGATCTTCTTCTCCGTTGCCTGTTTGGTTTATTATGTTCATGAAGTCCCATTTGATGAATTCCATCCAGATTACATTGGGATCAGACATGATGCTGAAAAGGGGAAAGAGATCTTGACATTGTTGAAAGATAGCTCCATGGCAGCTTCTAGAATCTATTCCATCTTAAACCAATTGTTTGAACAATTGAACAGAAGAACAGCTTCATTACATGAAAAGAGACAACGTCAATTGGAAGAAGAAAGAAAATTAGAACAAGAGAAGCAAAACAAACAACGTCGTCGTCATCAACAAGCTGCTCAACAATTACAAGATACTTCATTGTCATTTGATGTTCCTATCCCACAAAACCTGACTGCTAATGATACTTCCAAACCAAGTCAGTATCCTAATGAATTCCCAGAAGTGTCATCTCCATATCCAAACATCAAACTTGAAGAGAAAATTGGTGATTTTGACCATTTAGCCAACTTTGACAATTTCATCAATCAACCATCTCAAACCATCCCACCACAACAGCAACAGTTTCAATCACAAGCCAATGTTACACCTGTCACGAATACTTCATCAGTTCCAACAACACAGCCAGAAGAGAAAGACTACATGCCAGGTATCATGGATCAACTAGACATGCAAATCTTTGGGAGATTCTTACCTCCATACATGTTGAAAAGACCAGATGGTACCACAGGTCCCGGTGCAAACGGTACAGAATTACCAAGTGGGTTAAACACCACTAATGATCCAACGTCGCTAGATGATTTGACCAATTTGTCCTCCTCCAAGAATGAAACAGGTGGCTCTACCGCTTTTGCAGGTGGTGATTCAAATGCTACGAATCTAGACAATCTGGGGAATTGGACCGAGTTTGATGCTAATGATTTCAACAAGTACTTGTGAGAGTTGCTCGATTTGAATAAGGTTTTGAAACTTTATCGATGGCCAATTTGGTAGGCATACACATCGCTTTTGGTTGCTTGCTTTTTCTGCTGAACTTGTGGGCCAAATCCAATTGAGTTTAATAAATAATGACTAATGTTTATGTCGCACCATTGTAGGACTTTAGACTTCTATGACTGGTACTCATCTGATAAGTTTTGCCACGGAATCCTTCACCTCTCTTTAAGTGTGGACGCACAATTTTTGTGTCAAAAACAGATCACCATGCATCAAACAGCAATTTTGTGTCAAATTGTTTTCCCGCAAATGTCAAATTCACGACTGACCTATCAGATTCCAGAGGCTTCAAGAGTGTGTTTATCGATTGATCTACGCGGCATTAGTGGGCCTAGTACTCCCATTGTGAGACAAAAAAGTTTTCCCTGTATTGTTTTCCACTGGGGTGATTTGTAATTGGTCTCTCTACGTTAGTATAAAAACTCGCCACCGCTCTCATAAATCTCTGGAATTTCTCTTCAAAGACAGTATTGAATTTGAATTGAGTTATCATGCAAAACACACAACTTGAGCACGATCAGTCCACTGTGGGCTCCCCAACTGATCAGTACTACCACGAGAAAGTCAACTCTCCAAATGATCCAAATTACAACAACCAGACCGCTCAGGGCTCTAATGACAAGAGTTGGTTGAAGAGTAAACTCTTGGGTAATCCATTGGTCACTTATGGTCTAAGATTCTGGCAATGGATCTTTGCAATTGTTGCATTGGCCCTGGCTTCCCGCTCTTTACACAAATTCTACAGAGGTGAAGCACGTATGAGATTCCTAACATTCTGTGGGGCATTCACTTTATTGTATTTGATTTGCTTGTTCTTGGTTTCAATGTTTAAGCCTGAATTCTTACTACCTGGTGCTGTCTTCGCTACAGAATTGACTCTGTGTTTCTTGTGGTTATGTGCCTTCATCTCAGTTGCCGCTCGTTACCATGGTTACAGTTGTAAGAGACAAAGTTATGACAGTTATGAAAGCAACTACGGGTCAGACTACTCTGGTGGTTATGGATCTTACATCCCTTATAACTCTGGATCGACAAGAATCAAAGGTTGCAGAAGTGGGAAGGCTGCTCCAGCATTTGCAGCTATGTGCTTCTTGCTATTTGGGTTGAGTGCCTTTGTTCTTTGGTATAATGTCATTAGTAAGTTGATGAAAAGAAACAGAAAACCAGCTTCCTTGTTCCAACCAGGTATGCAGTCCAATGTCCGCTTAAACAAGTCTGGTTTGGCTTTTTCAATGTTTGATCACCATGATGAAGAAGGCCAACACAGCTACAGTTACCAAGATGACGCTGCAACTTATCACAATGACCAAACTACTGCTACTGGTGGTTACACCAGCAACCCAGCAAATGACACCCCAGGTGGTAACCAGGGCACAGGAAACACTTATGGTCAAACTACAACGACCACCGGCGGCAACAACAACAACAACAATGCTGGTAATATCCAAACCACTGGCACTGGGTATGGTAATAATGTTGATACTTATGGTGATGTCAATTACACAGGTAATACTTATCAAACAGGCAATACTGCTTAAGATGTTGCTAATGCGCAGTATGGTAATGTTGAAAAGCCAGCCAATGCTTATCAGAGAGGTGTTTAAGGTCTTGGTGTGCTTTCATTCCTGGTCTCCTGGTCTCGCAAGCCAATGTCGTTTTATCTAATCGTTTAATATCCTCATAATCTTGTTATGGAACACAATTGATTCAAAAAGTAGTATAGTACGTAGACGCTGGTTCGTCTCGATTAGATTCTCCATTAATAGGCTCATGAAACATTAATACTGCAATGTAGCCAAATTATAATTTTCATTCAGATATACAATTCAATTGAAGGAAAGCAGATAAGTCAAGGGTAAATAAAATAACAGAAAACAATCATAATAATCGTCAGACATTGTCGTCATGCATGTGGGTTCAAAACAGATAAAAGGAAGGTCACGAATTGAAATATGAAGAATAAACCAACTGTCTAAGATTGGTAATTAACATTCTTGAATGAGATACCCTTGGAGTCTTGTTGTGGTATGGAATTTGGGAAACCATCAAATTTCAAATTTAAATTCTCTTGTGGTGGAGGAACAGTTGGTGCTTGCTGTTGTAAAGATGGTCCAGTTTGTACAGGGGTTCCCTGAGCAGATGTCTCACCTTCAATTCTCTTACCACGACCCTTGATACCTCTGTTAGAATTCTTGTACAACTCAGCAAAGTAGTTCAACAGTTCACGTTCTTCTTCCTTCATGGATGGATCATTAGGGTCCATTTTAGCCAACTTTTCAGTCAATTCATTCAATGTTTCCAAATGGAATCTGTTCTGGTGTGCTTTCAAATTACCCAGTTGAGTGAATGACTTGTTACAGTTATCCAGTTTGCACTCAAATGGTTTCAAGTTTTCATGTGTCAATCTATGGGCAGCAAGATTACCTTTTCTTGAAAAGCTTCTACCACAATTGTCACAAACATATGGTTTCTCACCAGTGTGTAACCTCAAATGCGTTCTCAAGTTACCACCTTGTGTAAATCTCTTCCCACAGTATTTACATTCAAATGGTTTGAAACCGATGTGAGATCTAACATGAACTTCCAAGTGGGTTGATTGGGTGAAAGTCTTATGGCAATAGGAACATTCATGATTCTTAGCAGCTTTGGTCTTTGGCTTGTCAATACCACCAACCAACTCTGTTTCTTGAGGCAGGATGCCGTTACCGTTGTCCAATATACTACCGTCATCAGCACGTGGTATTTGTTTGTTGATACCTTTCTTACGAGCTTGGATCACCAGCATCAATTGGTCGACCTTGGTAGCACCTAGTAGTGGACGACCATCATCTCTTGTTAGAGAGTCTTGTGAATTGATGAATTTTGGCGACTGTTGTTGTTGAGTGCCAGCAGCAGCTTGTAATTGTTGGGACTCGACGCTTGATGGCACCACATTAGCTTTCTTGCCCTTCTTCGCTTTCTTTGTGACCTTCTCTGATTGAACAGCGTTTCTTCTTGGTCTCTTTTCATTCTCTAAAGTTGGAGAAGGTGAATTCAACTCTGTTTGTTCTAAGGAGTAAGCAGGTGTTGGCGACAGTTGTACTTGAGGCTGTATCTGTTGTGGTGGATATTGATACTGTCTCTGTTGGATCGGTATCTGTTGTGCTTGCTTCTGTTTCTGTTGTGGTTCATATTCACTGTAAGGTAATGCAGGTTGTCTAAATTGCTGTTCACTCAAGTTGAATTGGGTTGGATCATCTTTAGTGTCAAGTACCTGACCACGGTTTTCATCATTTCTCACGTTGGCACCGGTCTCTGATTTGGTTTCTCTTCTTGTCTTTAGATCAGGAGCAAAGTTTGGATCTTTGAAGTCAATCTCATCAACGTTCTTGATAGAATCTCTTTTGGCAAAGAAGTCAAATTCACTAGAATCACCTAGCCCACTGTTATTCAGGAAGCTTGGTTGTCTGGTGTTTCTAATGGAGTCTCTCTTGGCAAAGAAGTCAAAGTCTGAACCAGCCTCACTGATTGAGTTACCAGGGATATAAGCATTAGAACCCTTTTTGGAGAAACTTGGGGCCTTTAGCTTGACAGATGGATTGAATGGCTCCAATTGTTCTGAGGGTCTTCTGTACTGGTTGTATGAGTTGGAGAAATCACTTGTTGGCATGTAGTTCTGATTCTGTTGCTGTCCTTGTCCACTTTGTGAACCCTGTTGATTGGGAGCTAGAAATAGGTTGTTTATGACTGACATCCCTCTACCACTAGAATCGTAGGCAACACCTTGATCATTTGGGTTTGGCATATTCAGGAAGTTGGAGATACTTGAGTTGGAGTCAGTGGAGAATCTAGGACCATTATTGGCAAAGTTGGTGTAGAATGAAATGGAGTCTTGTCTCCCAAGTCTTTGATCGTTGGAACCGGCCTTTGGGTTGGCACTGTCAGCCGTGGCTGGGTTGTTATTCATGGTGTAGTTGTTTGGTTGGTTTATGTCGTGATAGTAATTGGCACCGTAGTTTCTAGGACTGGAGTTGGAGTTGTTCTTCTGGGGCGTTGCTTGGTCGTTGTCTTGTGAAGTCGTGTTTTGTTTGTTGAAAGTCAAAGCATCCATTATCTCTCTGTTGGGAAAAGCAGAGGAAGAACGTGAACGTCTAAGGTAATGTGTATGGCCTTCTAGAGTGTTCGTAGCTGAAGGTTGTATGTTTCTTAAGTTTGCAACGTTTATGGCCTCTTCGGAATACCTCCTTAATAATCAATTGCAATGGTAGATCTAAATCAACCAAGACGAAAAAGGAACCAAGACCGGCAAAGACTCGACAAATCAGTGAATAGCACTGACTTCAAACAAGTTGAAATGAGTAGCTGCAAAGTTGCCTTTTGGGCAAAGTTAATGACCCTGACTGAAATTTAGGAGACTGGCCACCAGTTTTTTTGCTATCGTGAAATCGCCAAAATTTCCAAGGTAGAATTGGCAAACGCAAAGTGTGGAAGCGGAAAAGTGGGTGTAATTGCTTCGGGTAAAGGAGGAAGCAGGAAAAGCCTGTGTGTCTTGTTGGCAAGGGCTAGACTTTGATGTTTTGTTTGGTTGGGCCGACTTTTTCTTCGAATTTGCTATACGTCAATCTGTCAAAAATTCGCGGGCATCCCGATGTGGTCATTTCTAGCCGGCAAAAAATGGCAGAAAATATCACGTGGAAAGTCAGGTGACTCAAATCTGCCATTTTGACACGGGTACATTTCTAAAGTTTTTCATAAAAAAATTTGAAGATGAGCTCGTTAAACAGTGGTAAAAGGCAGTTGTTTGTTACACTTTACTCACCTTATATAAACTCCAGTGAAGATGTCCGCCGAAGAACCAACCAACGATGTCGATATCTCTATGACCGACGATGTCCAAGAAGAATTAGACACAGAAAAGATCAAAATAGTGGGTACATTTGAACCATCATGATTTATAAGTCAAGTACTAACACAATGTGATTCTAGCTACCTGGTGCTACCGAAGATGGTACTGCTGCCTCATTTCAAATAACAGAAGAAGATCACACATTGGGTAATGCCCTAAGATACATAATAATGAAGAACCCTGAAGTTGAATTCTGTGGTTACTCCATCCCACATCCATCTGAAGCCAAACTAAACATCCGTATCCAAACATACGGTAACATCACCGCTGTTGAAGCTCTACACAAAGGTTTAGATGACCTAGCTGACCTTTGTAACCACGTTGAAGATAAATTTACTGAGAAGGTGAACAAAGCTGATTATGCCACTGAAGAACCATAAATCCATTTACCCATAGAACCAATGTATAATAGACAAACCACAGCATATACGAAATTTTCAGTCTGACAGAACGTAGAAGAGATGGCTGGGGTGTGCCCTTGAATATCTCCCTGATTCTACGCTAGACTCCATTGATGCCCTACCAACTTGATACCCAATCAACCGAAAGCCGGGTACCTTCCGAATCGGGTAAATTTCGCGCATCAGTAAAATTTCTTTTTTGGGCCAAAAGAAAATTTTGATAAATTTTTTTTCTGCCATATAAAGAGATAGAAGAATCCTGATTTTCTTCACATTCCCCCTGATCAATTGACTTCGTAGAATCAACAATGTCTTACGGCGGTGGTTACGATAGAAACGGCGGTTACAACTCAGGCTTCAACGGCAGAGGCGGCGACAACAGAGGTGACAGAGGTAACGACAGAAACTTCGGTTACAGAAACGATGGCGGCTTTGGTGGTAGAGGCGGTGGCCGTGGCGGCTTCGGTGGTCGTGGCGGTGGTCGTGGCGGTGGCCGCGGTGGTTTTGGTGGTGGTAGAGACTTCGGCGGTAGAGACGCCAGAGGTGGTTACGGTGACTCTGAAGACTTTGGTGCCAACCTACAGAAGCAAAACTTCGATCTAGACTCTTTACCAAAGTTTGAAAAGAACTTCTACTTTGAACACGAAAGCGTTAGAAACAGAAGTGAACAAGATGTCCAAAAGTTCAGAGATGAAAACGAAATGAAAGTCTACGGTCAAGATATCCCAAAGCCAATTGAATCATTCGATGAAGCTGGTTTCCCAGACTACGTTTTAAACGAAGTCAAAGCCCAAGGTTTCCCAAAACCAACCTCCATTCAATGTCAAGGTTGGCCAATGGCTCTAAGTGGTCGTGATATGATTGGTATTGCTGCTACTGGTTCTGGTAAAACTTTGTCATACTGTTTGCCAGGTATTGTCCACATCAACGCTCAACCACCATTGAGCCCAGGTGATGGTCCAGTTGTCCTAGTCTTAGCTCCAACCAGAGAATTGGCTGTCCAAATTCAAACTGAATGTTCCAAATTCGGTGCCTCATCAAGAATTAGAAACACCTGTGTCTACGGTGGTGTTCCAAGAGGTCAACAAATCAGAGATCTAGCCAGAGGTGTTGAAATTGTCATTGCCACTCCAGGTAGATTGATTGATATGTTAGAATCAGGTAAGACTAACTTGAGAAGAGTTACCTACTTGGTCTTGGATGAAGCTGATAGAATGTTAGATATGGGTTTCGAACCTCAAATCAGAAAGATCATTGACCAAATTAGACCAGATCGTCAAACTCTAATGTGGTCTGCTACTTGGCCAAAGGAAGTCCAAACTTTGGCTCATGACTACTTGAAAGACTACATTCAAGTCACTGTTGGTTCATTAGAATTAGCTGCTTCCCATACTATCACTCAAACTGTCGAAGTTGTTTCCGAATTCGAAAAGAGAGATCGTCTGTTGAAACACTTGGAAGTTGCCATGCAAGATCAATCCTCAAAGGTCTTGGTCTTTGCTTCAACTAAGAGAACTTGTGATGAAATCACTAAATACTTGAGAGATGATGGCTGGCCAGCTTTAGCCATTCACGGTGATAAACAACAACAAGAACGTGATTGGGTGCTAAATGAATTCAGAACTGGTAGATCACCAATTATGGTTGCTACTGATGTTGCTGCTAGAGGTATTGGTAGGTATTTTTTGTGACATTTGTTTTATTAACCTTACAATTCTAGATCTTTGATTTTGGGGTCAACATTCTTGATTCCTTTTTATGTGATACCCCAATTCAGCTGTGATTCTTTCCCTGTTGATGGCTGGTCCATTGACTAACTGGAAAGGTTGCTACCTGAATCTTTGAAGCTTCGTGCTTATACTAATTGATTCATTAGTTTTGTGGTTTTCATTTTGGACAAATGGAGGATATTTTAATCGTTAGATGAGTTGAAAGATACTAGAAAGAGTACAGAATTGAGGAATATTGATTTCAGTCGTGAAGTTTGAACGACGTTAAGAACTTTTGGAAAAGGCACTTTTATGACAAATTCTTTTGAATAAGAATGGAAAGATATGGAGTGAGAGAATCTTTGATTTGAAGTTTAGTTTTTAAGCTTGTGATTCTGCCTTTTTTACCACAAAAGTTTCATGAAATCTCAATATGGTCTCCCAGTTTCAAACTATACAGAAGGTGATTCTTCGTTGTTTGATCTTGTATGGGGATCATTCTCAACGTTTGTGGTTCACACTCTTTTACTATTATTCATCTATAACGATTTTAATGCATGGTTCATCTTTGTTCAAAGACACAAAGCAAAACAAATATGAATTACTTAGTAGGGCTGACTCAACTTTTTATTCTTTTTTTTATTACAGTCAAAGATCTCTTTAGAAGTTGAATGGACAAAGTGTCATTACTATTCTTGAACAAATTACTAACAAGTTCCCACAGATGTTAAAGGTATCAACTATGTCATCAACTTTGACATGCCAGGTAACATTGAAGATTATGTCCATCGTATTGGTAGAACTGGTAGAGCTGGTACCAAGGGTAACTCTGTTTCCTTCTTCACTGATGCCAACTCCAAACTAGGTTCCCAATTGATCAAGATTTTGAGAGAAGCCAACCAAACCGTCCCAGATGCCCTAGCTCCATTCGACAGATCTGGTGGTTACGGTGGTCACCCACGTTACGGTGGTGGCAGAGGTGGCCGTGGTGGTAGAGGCCGTGGTGGTTTCGGTGGTGGTAGAGGCCGTGGTGGCTTTGGTGGTGGTAGAGGTGGTAACGGCGGTGGTTACGGTGGTCGTTACTAATCGTACTGCTAGCTTTATAACATGGGTTGTTTTTGTTCCGTTATCAATTATTGCTTTTTAACTGGCTGGTTTCAAGTTCGTTTTAACTGCTAAACTTATAGATCTATTATTAATTTTACACTTTATTTGCTTTGATTGTGAGTACATTGTAGTTTATTAGCAGTCTTGGTCAACGTCTATAGTTCATTAGTTGGTGCTTGTGAATTATGTAGGTGATTTGCTAAAAGCAGCATCCACAGGTGGTGTAAGTGTGTACTGTCCAGTCATATCTGTAATTATTGAACTATGAACCAGGGACATCTTGGTTCAATGAACCACCCAGACCAGTGGCTCGTATTTCTTCTCTTCTGTACACCTTATACAGTCACACCAAGAAAAACGCGAAAAAGTTGAAATTGAACAATAAACTCTTTACACCTACAAGCAGCCAAAACCATCACAACAAACAAGCAAATCATGGACCTGTTCAAGATCCTTGACGGCACCCCGGAGCCACCAATCGTGAACCTGAACACGGAGATTAACACATCTGGTGACTACTGGCTTCCTGTGCCCATGAGCGACTACCAAAAGGAACTGACCGATCAAGTGGTTTCGTTGCATTACTCTGATATCCTGAAATACTTCGAGACTGACGATAAGGACCAACTTCTGCTGGACTCACTGGAGGTGCTTTACCTGAACTCTCAACTTGTGGCCACTCATCCCTATTTGCTGATCAGCCACTACTTGCCAAAGAACTTGACCTCAAAGGACGTTCCTTACAATCTGAGCGAAACAAGTGGGAAGTTCCAAGTGTTGAAAGATGTCATTGCACTCCTGGAAGACAAGCAGATCAATATTGCCATTGTGGCTAGATCCGGGAAGTCATCGGACTTGATAGAGGCGTTGTTGTTGGGTACGAAGACCAACATCAAGAGACACCACGGGAATTATATCAGAGACCCGGCAAAGAACAAGCAGAGAGAACTAACGACACACATTGTCGCCTCTGACAAGCCTGAAGAACCAGTTGCTGAGAAATTCGACCTTGTGTTTGCATTTGATATCACTCCAGAGACCGAACTGCTGAAATCTTTGAGACAGAATGACAAAACCCCAATTATTAGATTTGTTTCTGCCAATTCCATCGATCATGTTGCGCTACACTTTAGAAAATCCCATTCTGAAAGATCAAGAAACTACTTAGTGGAGGTGACAGCTGCTATTGTCGTCTTGAGAGACCGTGTGGGTGTTCTTCCACCGGATCTACGTCCTATCTACTCTAAGAATTTGACTTATTTGAAAGATTGGTTCCACGATTACGAAAACAAACCATGGCCACTGCCTAATATGTCAACAGTCAAAAAATACGATTCAGGTGATGTTGAAAAGTCATTGTTGACCGAGGTTAAATATGAAAGAAAAGATGACGCTGTGGTGATACCGAAATCATTCTATGAGAAGAAGAGGTTGAACAAAGATTATACTTCTAATCCTTTGAAGGACTTCAACTCTGGGATCCTTACGACGAATCAGAACTATAATGCCTCACTGACACATAAGTTGATCCAAGAGTTCAATGTGCTCAGAGGTGATTTGGAAATTGTGAAGCAAGAATTGGAGAATTTCCATTATTTCGAAGGTAATTCAAAAGATTTCTTATTAGCTGATGAAACGAGGATTATTGATGAGATTGAACACCATGATCAACGTCAAACGATAGCTAATAACAAAAGTGAAAAGTTGTTGAAGTCCATTGATGAAAACAAAGCTGAAATTGAAGCATTACAGAAAGAAATTGAAGAGTTGAGTGTGGGGAAGTTTGCAGAGATTGACCAACTTGATGAAGAAATCAAGACTTTGAATCATAAGAAGGAAACTTCAAAGACTGAGAAATCTTATATGGAGAAGGAAATCACCAATGCTACTAAATCCATTGAAGATTCCCAGAAAATCATTACTGAGACAAAGGAACAAATTGGTGCCAATGAGATCAAATTACAAGATTATTTCAAAGATTATGTTGAGTTCCCTATTGAGAACAACGAGTTAAACAATTTGAAATCAGAAATCACATTGATCAAACTACAAATCGAAGAGAACTTATCCAAATTGACAAATGGAAGATCTAGAGAAAACAATAGACGTATTTCACCAAGCGTGAAATAGAAGACTCTTCACATATCACCATAAAGCAACACGAATGAATGAAAATGTATTACTATTAAATGCTCTGATTATGTACTCCATTTCTTAACAGAACGATCCCAACCTGAACTCACAACGAATTCATCGTTCAAATCAACACTCATGACTTTATCACCATGACCTTCCAACGTTGATACACTAACCCAATTATCACAACTGTACAACTTCACAGTTCCATCATACGAGGCACTAGCAAGAACGTCATCTTGAAACTTCACCTCTGAGACAATCTTACTATGTGCCGGGATCGTATGCTCTTCCTTAGTGTTTCTCAAATCCCAAATCTTTATGGACCCATCTGCTGACCCCGTGGCGATGTGATAACCGTTAGATCTCCAATCCAAACCATAAATAGGCTTGATATGACCTTCAAGCACCATTATCGAGTTCCCAGTTCTTAAATCCCAAACGTGGCCAATGGCATCAAGACCAGCAGATGCAATGAGACTCCCGTCTGGATGGAATGACACAGTGTAGACTTCCTTTGAATGACCCTCTTGTAGTAATAACTGTTGTTGAGTTTCAACGTCCCATAATCGCCATGTCATGTCGAATGAGGCAGATGCAATGTATTTCCCCGATGGATGGAACTTAGACCTCGTTATTCTGTGATTTTCATGGCCTTCAAATGACGTGAGAAGTGTTTCCTGGTCAAGAGACCAGAGTTGTAATTGATCAGCTGAGGATATGAAATGGTTTGAAGTTGGAGAGAAATCAAGACCAGAGACTTTCCCCTCAGTTTCGAACTCTTTCAAGATTTGGAGATCTGGGGACAATAGTTTGATTTCACCAGCCCAGGAACCGGTTAGGATGTTTTGATCTTGTTTGTTCAATGTCACGTATGATGCAGCTCTAGTAGAGACCAATTGTGAACCGTATAGTTCATACTTCTTCAATTTCTCATTCAACTGTCTTCTCCTCGTCAATTCCTTGGTCAATGTCACTTGTGCTTGTTCTCTTTGATTCGCCAGTCTCAACTGTGCTCTTTCAAGGGAATACCCAGCAATGAATTTCCTGGCGTGGACCAACTCCACTGAACCTGGAGTGTAGAACTCCTCATCATCAGCCATTTCCTCGTCTTCATCCTCCTGTTCCTCCCCGAAACCGTACTGCGACAGGTCAATATCCCTCTCAACCACCAGTTGTTTCAATCTCTCCCTTCGATCACCTTTATCCTCCCCAAAGTACGTGATTGGCTCACCGATGGCTCGCAGGGCTGTCTTCACCTCGTCATCATCGGTGGGCACAAGCAACACGAGGTTCTTCCGCTTCGTCTCCAGGTTTTGCAGGAACGTCCCGACTTCCACGCCCTGTGTCTCGTAGTTGGTGTCGACTTTGATGTCGTTCAGGTCCACCGTGTCCGACATGTCTTTGGTTGATGGTTGATGTTTGGGGTTAAGTACTCCAAGCTTTTTTTTTTTTTTTTTTTTTTTTTTCAACTGCAGCCTTTTTACGGCCGAAAGATGAAGATATTGAAAGTGTACCGTGACTGTCTCTCTGAAAACTAAGAACTAAAGGATGAGTCCCTGAAAGAGCACTTGAGACACTTCAAAGTTCAGATTCCAAAGTTTGAATTTCATACCTACGGTCCAATCATTGCAAATAATAATCGATTCATGCTCACATAACTTAGCTACTACTCTCACGATAGTTTATTCTCTGCTTCAAATCATCAAGCTCCATTTTGTGATAGCGTTTCTTAAAGCATGGTACCGAACTTTCAAAATCGATAAGTGTGAAGGCATAGTTATCTGGATCATCCGCTCTGCTTGAAATCATAATGTTGGATGGATTCAGGTCATTATGAATGAACCCTTTGTCATGAAGATCTTTGACTACCTCAATCAACTGTTCTTTGGAAGAATTTGGGATCTCCTGGTGCTCTTTAGCAAAGTCTTTCAATGTCATACCAGCGACATAGCTGAACAAGATGAAAGGGCAATTCTCAAAACGATCCATATAGACCTTATCAAGATATGGTGGATTGGTGGCTTTGCTTCTTGTATTTGTCAAATGACCAGCAGCTATTATTTGAGGACATGCAGTGAAACCTAACTGGAGAATCTTGGAATGAGCCTCAAGTTCTTTCTCAATAAGGTATTCAGCAATCTCCAACTTGTCTTCGTAAGTGTCAAATGGGAATAGGAAAGGAACGACTTCATTAACTACCTTTCTTTCGAGGTTTTCAGTATGGATGACTTTGAGAACAAATAATTCATGGTCATTTCTGTGATTTGATATCGGTGGTGGAAACTCTTCAATCATCGATCCATCCATGACATAGATAGTAGCCAACCTTCCATGGGTCACACCGGATGCCAAATTCAACCAGCGTAATGATGTACATCAAATTTATAGCTAACAGCCAGCGGCTCGCTAGCCTCATCTCTCTCAGGAGTGACGTCTACCAGGAGATCACTGCAATTCACAGCTGGCGCGCTGAGGGCTTTGGAGGCTTCTGAGGGCTCTGAAGACATTTGTCAATCACAATAGTGGCGTTGAGCTGATTGAGCTATGAGCTCTGTTTATGGTATTTTTCTTGCTCGTTAGCCGCCTTTTTTACGGTCAAAAATGAAGACACTAGTATACTGCACGGGTGATCCCAGAGAACTAGAGCTCTAAAGCGCTTCATATCTACAGAGTACGATCAAATCAAATCATTGCAAATAATAGTTAAATTCAACACACATAGCTTAGCGACTACCCCCTATAGTCGATCATCTACTTCAAATCATTAAGCTCCTCTTCGTTATAGGCCTTCTGTTCTAACGAATTTTCGAAATCAATGAGCGTAAAGACATATTCATCTGGGATGTTTGGATCCTTGTTTGAAATCATAATGTTGGATGGATTCAGATCGTTATGGATGAACCCTCTGTTATGAAGATCCTTAACTAAGTTGATCAATTCTTCCTTGGCAGAGACAGGAATGTCATGGTGCTCTTTAGAAAAGTCCATCAATGTCATACCAGGAACGTAACTGAACAAGATGAAAGGACAGTTCTTGAAACTGTACATTAAGACATCTTCAGGGGCTCTTTGCTTCTTCTCGTTTGTCAAGTGACCGGAAGCGATTATTTGAGGACATGCAGTGAAGCCTGACTGGAGAATTTTGGTATGTAATTCAAGTTCTTTCTCAATAAGGTAGTCAGCAATAACCATTCTATCTTCATAAGTTTCAAATGGGAAAGAAAATGGGATGTGAATGTCATCAATCGCCCTTGGTTCCAAGTCTATTGGATCAATAAATTTTAACACTAGGAGCTCATGGTCATTTCTGTTTGCAGAAACAGATGGTAGAGTCTCAAGCTCTTTAATCATTGAACCATCCATAACATAGACCCAAGAAAACCTACCACGGTCTTCACCACATGTTAGTGCCTTTTTAGCATAAGAATGCACATCAAAGGTATAGCTACCAGATAGTACATCACTCTGGCTTGTAAAACTAGTGTTATAGGTAGTAGCATCTGATTGCTCAGTGACCTCAGAGACAAACGATCTTGTAGTTGATGGTCTACTTGTCTTTTCTCTAGCAGTCTCAGAAGTAGTTTCTGGCTGTTCCTGCTGACCTGTACCAACTTGAGGATGATGAGCAACTTTTGAACCAGCACCAGCTTGAGAACCAGCACCAGCTTGAGAACCAGCACCAGCTTGAGAACCAGCACCAGCTTAAAAGCCTGTACCAGTTTGAGGACCTGTACCAGTTTGAGGACCTGTACCAGTTTGAGGACCTATACCATTTTGACGACCTGTACCAGTTTGACGAGCTGTACCACCAGAAGCAGGGCCAACAAAGTGACCAGATCCAACTAGCTTGTTGAATCCAGTAAATGGAGTATTGTCATCTCTTGTTTGTAAAGATTTATCAATCTTCTCTTTCCATGTTTGGTAAAGTGTTTTGTCACCACGAAACTCTTCAGTGAAAGACGAGCTCAGCATCAATCTTTGTGAGGTTGGGTCATTTAAAAGTCCAAAGACAGCATTGTAACCACCATGATTTTTGGCCCTTTCAGGGCAGATAAGTTCAACGGTAATAATGACATTATTAGCGGCAACTATTAGACCTTTTCTCACAGAAGATGAAAGAAGATGTGCCATCAACTTGCTGATTCTTTCTTTGATGCCATGTGTGGAAGGTGGTGGTTGTCGATCTTGTACATCACTTTCTTGACCACTATACTGGGAATCACATGAGTCGGAACTTTGAGTGTCGTTGCAGTAGTATTCAATGAACATCATTACATCTCTAACATGTATCTCCCTCTTGAACTCCATGATCAAAGGTGTGAAAACGTGTGGGTGTAGATGATCAGCATTCACCTGGGGAAGTCTGCATAAATCAACTGTAGCTTCACTTGACTTGTAAACAAGAATTGATTCGGCCTTTGTCAACAGACTGTCTTCCCCTAGACCCTCAGGAAGTCTCAAGTGATTTAGATTTGGCTGGTCTCTAGACAGAATAGGGTATGTTTCTCTCGCTTATGGGTAGGATTGTCTCTGATGACAGCTTCTTGGGCAACAGCCTTCATTAATTCTGCAATATGACAACATTGGATAAGAACTGAGTCCGTAAATAGGGTCACATACTTCTCTTCTGAGGAAACTCTGCTGTTGATTAGTAATTTCTTTGGTGGGGATATCAGCCCTTTATAGTAAATATCCTCTGGAATCTTGAAGTTAAGAAGCAACAATCTACCAATTGTGAGTTCTTTGTAGTGAGGATAATACTGAACGAAGAATTCATAGTAGTCTAAGATAAAATCAACATTTAACTTTCCTGTGGGAACACTGTCCGTTGGGATGTGAAGCGTCTTTCTGTTTCTTGACAGTACTGACCCCTGAGGCACTGGGATATTCGCATCAACACTCTCTAGCGCCAATGGGTTAACGTGTACCCAGCTATTCGAAGTTCTTGAAGGACCAGGAAAGAAGTCATCCGAAAACAAACAGCCGCCCCAATTGAGATAAAAGAAGAACCAAGAACTTGTCTAACTCAGATAAGGAGTCCAGAAACTCTTTCGATAGAAACTTTGGACTCTCAGAGTCGAAGACTAGCTTTGAATGATCAATTTTATGAAGAGTGACGTCTACCAGACGCTCGGTGTGAGCAACTTCTGATGTAGTGAGGACTTGGGAGGCTTCTGAGAGTTCTATCTCCACACCCAAACCCGAAGACATGACGTATCAATCACAAGTGGTGGTCAGCTGTCTCAGTTAATTAAGCTCCTATAATTTTAGTAATTCGCGGACCAATTAGCTCAATCTTTCTCATGATCATATCAACTGGCGAAATTGGCTCTCACCACATCAACCACCGCCACCACCAAACACCAAATGAAGCCATTCTACCGGGAGAAGCACGTAGAGTACGTGCAGTCGCTGGACCGCAAGCAGCAGGACCTGGAGTTCTGGCTCAGTGAGCACCTGCGCCTGAACGGGACCTACTGGGGGCTGACTGCCCTGTGTCTGCTGGGCAAGAGGGACACCTTCCAGCGAGAGGAGGTCATCGCCTTCGTCCAGAGCTGCTACAACGACGACGGGGGCTTCGGGGCCTTCCAGCACCACGACAGCCACCTGCTCAGCACCCTCAGCGCGCTGCAGATCCTGCTCACGTACGACGCCCTGGAGCTTGTGGACAGGGACAGGACCACCAGGTTCATCCTCAGCAACAGACTGGACAGCGGGGCCTTCCAGGGCGACAAGTTTGGCGAGATCGACACGAGGTTTGTGTACACTGCGATCCAGTCGCTGGCCATCCTGGGCAAGCTGGACAAGGACACTGTGGACGGTGCTGTGAAGTACGTTGCCAGCTGTGCCAACTTTGACGGTGGGTACGGGCTGGGACCGGGTGCTGAGAGCCATGCTGCCCAGGTGTTCACCTGTTTGGGTACCCTGGCCATCTGTAACAGACTGGATTTAGTGCATGTTGAATTGACAGGCTGGTGGCTGGCAGAGAGACAGCTGGAGAGCGGTGGGTTGAATGGTAGACCATCAAAACTACCAGATGTCTGCTACAGTTGGTGGGTCTTGTCCTCCTTGGCCATCATTGGGAAATTACAATGGATTGATTTCAACAAATTGAGAGAATTCATTCTGGAGAGTCAAGATGAAGTCACTGGTGGGATCAGTGATAGACCAGACAACCAAGTTGACGTTTTCCATACCGTGTTTGGGATTGCTGGGTTGAGTCTAATGGGGTTTGAAGATTTGGTCCCAGTTGACCCAATGTACTGTCTTCCTGTCAGTGTCAGTGCTAAGATCAAACAATGGCCTTACCAGAGCTGAGCGTACTCACTTTCCCCAAAGATGGAGCTAGCTTTAATTGCATCGAATAAACAGTCATTCATTACCTCCCATCTGTATCTTCCAAAGACAACCGATATTATACTAACTAACGCAGTACTGTACTCTACAAAGTAACTATTAGCGTAAGCATCAGTCATTGATAAACATTAAAAGTAAACTTCCTTCATCTCAGCCTTCTTAGTCGATAGGTCCAATTCCATGTAATTAATTCTTCTCTTTGTGATCAATCTCCCCGGGTTCAAACATCTACACCCATTATACGTCACATCGAAGCTAGGGGAAGTTGGATCAGCCAATATCAGGACTGTAGGGATCGGTGACATTGTCAAGACATGGTCCAAGTTCCAAGCCACCGGTTTCAACTCTTTCGTGAATGGAGCTAAATGACCTTGATCTAACACGGTCTTGACAACTTTTCTAGCTTCAGAAATCCTTGGTGGCAATGAATCAATCTTGTCAATTTCACTGGACGTTAGGTCAACTTCCTTCTTTTCAGGTTCTTGTTCTTGTGGGAATGTCACTGTGTTTCTTCTAAATCTAGCACCAATGTCATCTCTGGATATCACAATCTCTTGCGATAGATACACCATTCTTGTAGGATTTGAGCACCATTGGATGTTTCTTACCACTTTACTTAATCTATTACCGAACAACTTCGGAATAGGTCTCTTTGGCCAAATTGGATTCTGCCATAGATCATTGACACCTGGAACAAAGACCAATGTGATATTACCACTGATGATTGGATGTTTTTCTAATAATGCAGCTAATGAATCGAATATCTGTTTGTATTCTGTCGAGTGCTTTGGTATTGATGTGAAGGAGCCGTTGAAGATAATCGAAATAGGTAAGTTGTATTCATCTTCTGACAATTTCAAGAATAGTTTATCAAGGGCATCCAAAGTTCTCAAATCATCCAAATAACAATCAGAACCTAAGATTATCAATCTATGTTCCATTTCTCTTTCTAAAAGTTTCAACCTCGTGTTTAAATCTTTATCAATTCTTAAATTGGCATGTATACCTAAGAAATCAACATTTCCATTAGCTTCCAAAGTTTCAACTCTTCTTTCACCCGGTGGATGACCAATCGACGAGCAATAGAACATTTCTGAAGAATAGATACCATCACATAGAACCATGTTACCCGATGTATAGAACGAACCAGGGTTTGGTTCCGTTTGGGTGATGTCTAATTGGATCTTGTCAGAACTGTCTTCTAGGTACCAATCACCATTGACCAAAGTCAACATACCGAATAATAGAAACCTTTGGTCATTTCTACCCAGCAAGTTCTTGATCTGTGTGATAGTATTCGACTCAATACCATTCTGAATGGATGACATGGCATTGAAGGCACTTGTTTGGAATTTTTCATTTCTCATAAGTCTGTCTTTCACAATGTGATAACGTCTTTGGAAAAGTTGGATATCAGCACTGACATCAACACCAGTGAACTTCGAGTCATGGTTTCTGTTCAGCTCGTACTGTTTTCTCAGGTAGTTGTAATCGAATATCGGTTGTTCAAAAGCGTTGATCATTCTGAAGTAATCCTTCCAATCAATGGAATCTGCAATAGGTGGAGGTGTAACACTAGTAGGCGGGCTAGTTCTTTGAACCAAGTCATCTTCACTGACATCTTCCACAGTGTTCGTTCTCTGGGCTGGGGCAAGGAATGAATCCATGGATTTTTGAACAGTGGCATTGCTATTAGCCCTTGATGCCTTAGTCTCTAAAGCTTCAATCTCTTTCAAGATCTCCTGAGCACCTTCACCTTCGACAAAGATCCCACGTTCTTGCTCCTTCCACAACTTAGCGACTTCTTCAAGGTATAACTGTGCCCTGGCACCCTTCCAGTCAACACCAAACTTGGGGCCAATATGATCAGCTAGAACTTTCAAGGCATCTGATTTGATGTTTAGGCCATGTTTCTTAGAAAGGATTCTGTACGCCAGAGGTCTTAAATTGGAGGGCTGTAATTGAATGGGAAGCACTGCAGGCTTTTCCATGATGCCAGAATAATCCACTGTGTGTTGTGTGTTTGCTTTGGAGTAGCTATGTCCTTTTCTAACAACACTTTTAGCTCTTTTAAACGCGTGAAATCTACCACTACGCGACTTTTTCGCGTTTTTTTCGCGTATTTTCGCGGGTGGTGTTTGGATGTGTTGAGTCTGGAAATTTCGAGACGCCAAAATTGACGTGTGTAAAGCAGTTTTACGCCATCCAAAATCAACAGATCAACAGGAAGGACACAGAGACAGACACATACACAATGGCAGAGTTAACAGCTGAAGAATTGGCCCTGTACGACAGGCAGCTGCGTGTGTGGGGTGCCGAGGGCCAGAACAGAATCAAAAACGCCAATGTCCTGCTGATCAACCTGAATGGTGTCGGCACTGAGGTGGTCAAGAACTTGGTGCTGAGTGGTGTTGGTTCATTGGAGATCCAGGACGATTCCAAAATTGCTGAGGAGGACTTCTCCTCGCAGTTTTTCCTTGATGATTTGAAAGTTGGTGAATATAAACTTACCGTTGCTGAGGAGAAGATCAAAGATTTAAACCCTAGAGTGAAACTCACTGTGAATACCAACTCATTGGATCTAAGTGATCTGGACTACTTCAAACAATTTAATTTGATAATAGCAAACAACGTTCATGCCAACCAATTGCTACAACTGAACGAAATCTCAAGACAATTGAACATCTCATTACATCTAACACAAGTCCATGGTCTATATGGGTTCATCTTCAATGATCTGTTATTGGACGTTTCAACTTACACAAAGAAGAAAATGCCTGTTGCTAGAAAGATTGGCAAGATCTCAGCAAACCAAGAAATCATCAAAGTGGAGACAAGTTTGAACAAGGAGGATAACGAGGTCTTGGAAAGTTTCACCATCAAATCATCATACAAACCATTCAAAGAACTACACTCTTCAAAGAACTTGACCACCCTAAGTAGAAAGCAAAAAAAGAACGTGTCACCATACCTATCAATTTTCCTGGCTTTAAACCAACTAGACTCCCCTTCTAAAGAAGAACTACATACTAAAGCCAATACTATAAACTCAGAACTAAGGCTGAATGAAATCCCTGAATCTGCAGTCGAGGCTATTCTAACTCAATTGAACACTGAAATCTCACCAGTTGCTGCTATTGTCGGTGGTGCTCTTGCCCAAGACGTGATTAACTTCCTATCCAAGAAGGAATCTCCAATCAATAACTTCTTAGTGTTTGATGGTGATAAGTTCACTATGCCAATTTATGAGTTATAGTTAAATAAACTATTTTTTAATGCTATACACAGCTGGGATCGTAGACCTTAAGCATACACTCGCAAACCTCTGAACCAGGAATCTACGACACATCGACTATATCAAAACCATTTCTTTTTAATTAAACACTAAATTCACACTCTAATTATTACCACCAACAGCTAATTTTTGCAAATGTTCCATGAAACTTTGTAAAGAAACATCATCAGTTAACACAACAGCACCACTACCAATAGCAAATGAGTTACCGTCCTTGTTGTAAGAAGTTGAAGGGTTCAGTTTAGAATACAAGAATCTAGCCTGAGAACCACCTTCTTCTGTATCAATGAAACGAGGTAATGGGAATCTATCAACCAATAGTTCAGCGGCTTCTCTCTTTGGTTCATCAAGGAATTCTTTGAATGAGGCATATTCTTCTTGGTCTTGATAACCATTAGCTCTCCAAGCAGCAATGGTGGAACCATGGTAGATTAAGATATGGAAGAAAGTATCTAGCAACAAGATACAGTCTTCTTTGATGGAGATGGAATCCAATAGCACAGGTTCCGGTTCACCTTCCATTGAGAATGAAGTCAAAGTTGGTTGGATCATGATCAATGAGTTAGTAGTATCTTCTCTTGTCAAGACATGTCTGTAGAAGGCAGTTTCATCAGGAGAATTGTTGAACACTTGTAAGAATTGGGATCTTCTCAAATAGTACATGAACTGTGGATATAATGAGAAGTGTGGAGCTAATCTGAAAGAGTTTGGATCATCTCTCATGTAATCAGCGTATTTGGAACACAACTTGATCAACATTCTATCGGTCCATCTTAGGACATCAGCACTGTCATCTTCTTCAGCTTTGAAAACGGCAATTCTGGACATCAACACAGCAGCAGCTTCTTGATCAAAGGAGTTGGAGATGTTGATATCACCGTCTGGGTAAATTGGAACTTTGATAGTGGTGACACGGGTACGGTAAGTACCTGAACTATGTTGATAAGAGGTGATAAATTGGATAGTGGATGCACCAGTTTGAGTTTGATTAACGACTTCAAAGAAAACGGAATAGTTGTGCAAAGGTGAGATAGCACCCATTTTCCATGCGTTAGTACCACCAATACCAGTCTCGGTATCAGCAACGCTAGTACCAGCTGATTTAGCACTTGAAGCATGACCAATCAAACCAGAGACCTTCAATTCTTTGGAAACTCTGACTTCTAAACGACCGTTGAAGGCCATTGATAAGAAACCTTCTTCATCCTTAGAGAACAATCTCAAGAAGGATTGTTTGAAGATGGAAGTGGTGAAGGCATCAGATAATAAGATAACACCACCGGTCTTGTTGGATAATGATTGCATTTCACTTAAACCAATTTGATCATAACAACCGGCAAAGATATCAACAGTATGACCATTTTCAGCAGCCTTATCAGCCAAGGAATCATAGTATTTGATGGCCTTCTTGTAATGTTTAGCTGAATCCTTGTCAATATCATTGTGTGATCTGATAGGTTCTTTCAATTCATTAGTGACAATTTGACCTGGGGATAAAGTACCTGGACCAGCAGAGAATAATAAGATTCTGGCACCAAACCCGGTGAATGGACCTTGTAATAATGAGATGGCAATGCTTAAAGCAGCACCGGTGGCTCTTAGGGCTCTGTGGGAAGTTTTGATTGGCCATGGGTCCTTTTTCAAGTTTTCCAAGATGTTGGTCAATTGGAATTCAACGTTTTGTAATGGTTGTAAGAACTTGGCTAGATCTTTTTTCAAGTAATCGTTCAATTGTTCGAAAGTATGGTCTTTGTTACCTCTGAACACGAATGATTTTGGAATTGGTGAAGCAATGTCGTGTAATTGAACCATGGTACCATAAGTGATCAAACCGACAAGGGCGTTTGGAGGTAATAAACTCAAAGAAATGACCAAAGTTTCCTTTAGAGCTTCCAAGTTCTCCTCGTCTTGACATAGATCAACGACAAACAGGAAGATTGGTGGTTGTTGGACAGGTCTGGAAAGAACGTATTCAATGGTGGTGGCCTCTGGTTGTAATTCCAATGGTAAATTATTTGGACTGATCTGGCCATAATGTGGAGGCAATTGATTTCTGGCATTACACAAGGAACAAACCCAAAGTCTTGTTCTCAAGTCCAACTGACTGTAAGGGTTGATGATCCCTTTACACTGAGGGTTCGTACACTGGATTGGATCATAATTGGCAATGTTTAAACCAGGGATAGCCTTCAGTGGAGTGTATAGGGCACCCAATGGGACAACCATTCTGGTGGCTTCGGCCCTGGAAAAGGGAAAGGCGTTCCAGGCTAGACGGACACCATTGATGTCTTCGTTGGTCTCGAAATCCATGGCTGTTTAGAAACGGGACTGCTGTGGTTTTGGTGACCTTTTGTTTCACGTTGTTTATGCCCTTTTTTGGATCTTTGTCGATTTTTCGAACCTCGTTGTCCAGTTGGTGTCCGGGTGTTTTATGGAAGCGTTTGATTTTGAGCGAATTTTTCGATTCCTCGGCCGAGAAATGACTGTACCAAAAGTGTAAGCGTATAAAGTACTCGAGAATTACGTAGCTGGAGAACATTAAAGATGATCCATCACACTACACTGTCATTCTATAAAGTCACATTGTTATTAACCAACTTTATAAGCACAAAAAAAAAATCCAAAATGGGAAAAAACTCCTTGAGAGCAGGAAACGTACTCATCTTTCCATGAGTGTGTATATGATGAATTAATAGAATGTTAAACCCAGTGAAGAAGCTCAACTTCTTTCTGTAACCCTTTCTCTGTAATGCACCGTTATTAGCCATCAACAATAAAATCAACAACTTTTGTATATATGCAAACCTTTGTGTGTTCTGAAAAACCCCAAAAAAACCTTAAAAATGCAGTTTCATTAAATATTATAATCATTATCTCGTACTTCTATGCCATTTTATAAATAATACCCTCTTGGCCAAATCTAATATTTGACAGGGGTTGGGGAACGGTACATCTTGTATGGACCATCGTGAACGTGTGGATGCTTTTGAGAGTATTGGTAAGCTTCTAACACAGCCTTCTTGACCTTTTCCAAGGATTCATCAGTGATTTGATAATGGAAGGCAACACGACCACCCATCAGTTTGACACCGTTCAATTCACCAAATTTGATCATGGTGTCATCTTTGATAAAGTTGGCCTTCAAGTCAATAAAGACAAAGTTTGTGTCCACTGGAGATTCTAAAATGATACCATTTTCAATGCAAAAGTCACCCAATTTCTTAGCCTTGTCATGAGATGATTTTAATAATGGCAAAGTGTCATCAATGGCAACAGAAGCCATCTTACACATCATACCGGATTGTCTGATACCACCACCACATTGTTTCTTGAAGTGGTTACATTTCTTGATGAATGGAAGTTCACCAACCAAGACGGAACCCATTGGAGCACCAATAGACTTGGATAAACAGATGGAGATGGAATCAAAGATTTCACCGTATTTGTGCAGAGGGACATCGGCTTGAACAGAAGCGTTCCAGATTCTAGCACCGTCACAGTGTAATTTGTAACCATTTTCGATACAAAATTGCTTGATTCTTAACAATTCATCATATGGGTAAATGATACCATGTAGAGTGTTTTCCAAAGAAATCAGCTTAGTTGGAGCACCGTGGATATCACCGTCTTCTGGGACAATGTTGGATTTGATGTCTTCCAGGGTCATGTAGTCACCGTTAGCAGGTCTGACAGGGACAACCATGGCGTTGGATAGCATGGCCAAACCGGCAGCTTCATGGGTATAAACATGAGCTCTGTAGTCACACAAGACAGAGTATGGAGGTTGGAACAAGTGGGATCTGATGGCGATTTGGTTGGACAGAGTACCGGAGACACAGTACAGACCGGCTGGTTTCCCGGCTAGTTTGGCGACTTTAGTTTCAAGGGCGATGGTGTCGACGTCTTCGTTGTAGACAGAATCACCGATGGAGGCAGAAAGCCCTGCTCTCAACATGTTCTCGGTTGGAGTGGTGAAGGTGTCACTTCTGAAGTCGTTGGCAGCAGATTGGTAAGGTAGTATTTGGTCAGGTAAGGTCATCGTTGTGGGATGGTAGATTGTAAGTAGTTAATGGAGAAAGAGTGTTGGTTGGGAAAATTTTTCAACTGGTGCTTTTTCTCTTTTTATGCTTATGACACATTTTCGACGAGAGGTTCAAAAGGCCGCAAAAAGAAATAATTGCCGTTCGGTGATGGGCTCCCGCCGTGGCCGTACCAAAAAAGCCGCCCACTTTAGGCAGGAGCCTGCTGGGCCTGCCAACGCTTAGTGGGCGCCGGTGTTTGGTTAAATTTTTGCGCGTGAAGCGTTCCGATTGGCTGGCAGCGTCCGAGTGTTGGGTCCACGGTGTTGCTGCTGTGTTGGGGTCCTATGCCTGTGGGCCTGTGGCGGCTGTAGGTTGCCATGGCCACCTGCATCTTCCCAGGCCCCGGCTATTGTCTTTTGACGTCTTTTTTGTGTCAAAAAACCGTTGTAAATGAGGTTATTAGCCTTACCACTGACTCGGGGTGACTCTGTTTCCACTGTGCTGACTCTTTCGCGGGTGCTCGGAGAAGGAGTCAACCAGAAAGCCCGAGAAGTCAACCGGGAAGGAAAAAGAAAGCCGGAGAGGGCTAAAATGACAGGATTTCTACTATGATTTCGGCTAGCAAAGGCCGCAAAGCCAATCATGGTGTACAGTGGAGATCGCTTAGCCATATTTGGAATCCCTGTAGGGTCCTGGGACCGCCGTTACCGCTGGTTTTGCAGCTTTTGACGAGTTGACTCCGTTGGTGGTGTATGGATGTTTTTATTACCAACGCGTTAACTAAAATGGAATCAATAGCTTTCAGACAAAGAGGAACAAGAGGATATACACCGCTACATCATGACACAACCAGAAGTCGATATCATTGCTGTTGCTGAACAAAACATCTTCACACCAAGGTTCAAACCTCCCCATTACAAAAAGCCAAACAGAAGAGTGAAACCTTTAAAACAACTATTTGTTGATGAACAAAAGTACATCAAGTCCAAAGAGCCACCAGCTACAAAACCAGAAGATTCCAATGAACAGCCAATAACGCCCTACTTCAAAAGAGACGCCGTTTTCTACACATCCATTGACGCTCCACCAAGTATAAAACCGGTGAAGAAGTATTGTGATATTACTGGTTTGAAGGCAAACTATAGAAATCCTTCCAATGGTCTAAGGTACCACAACGGTGAAGTCTACACGGTTGTTAAAAACATGAGTTCTGGTGTTGACCAACAGTACTTGGAGTTGAGAAATGCTAACGTTGTCTTGAAATGACGAAAGAACTAGGCTAATGATGAATGATGTTTATTGTTTTTAGTGTCTCCATTCCTGTAGCACTTTATCTATCTTCCTACTCAGCGTAGCTTCATTGATCTTCACCTCTGTCTCATCTTGGAATGGATTCAGTACCAGATTCAAGTATATCTTATGCACTCTTTGGAACAGTGTTGTGAATCGAGACTCGTTAATCTCACCATCAATGCCAATGACGATCTTCAACCCAGTGTTGGTCTCATACCCGTAGACATTGATCCCATCTTGCACAAACAACAATTGTATCGTGTTGACATCGCCTTCGTAGAATGGGGAAAGAAAGATATCCAGGGCCATATTGGACAGGAAATGGTACTTCAAAGTGTTATTTACACTGGCTGTTGACGGCGTAGTTGTGCTTGGGGTGGTTGTCACTTTGTCCTGTATGATCTCATTTGCAGTCTTCAATTGGTCGACTTCCTGGATGTGCAGCGGTTTGTTCTCCCTGGAGATCAGACTGATGAAGAAGATGGACATGGCAGTGTAGTCAGCGGTGTAGTTTATGATTTGGTAGTGCAATTGGGAGCCTTCTTGCCTTTCTATCAACAATTCATGATATTATGGGAACATCCGGACATCACCCCGCTTACAAAAAGAACTGGTGACTAAGACAAAGGACACAACTCTCCCATTTTTTGCCATTGTGCTCACAAAACACACACAAACCACACACAGAATGCACAGACAGGTCTTCAAAGGTGCCCCAGGCGACAGGCCACGCTCCCGCTCCCGCCACGCCTCCCGTCCACAGTCCAGAGCCGGCCACTTGGAGGAAGAGGATGACTTGCTAACAGACATCAACTTTGACAACTTGGACGAGTACATCTCCGACAGATTGAACGTGCTGCTAAACATTGATGACGAAGGCAAGAAAGGTGAGAGTGATAAACAGACGGTGAAGTTGAAGTTGAACAGCATACCCGAGATTATCAAGACCTTGCAGAAGCCTAAGGCCGAAGTTTCTTCTAATGATAGGGAGCTTCTATTGAACCAGCTGTACAATCTGACAGTGAAGGAACCTGAATTGGAAGACACAGTCTACGCTGAGGGTGACTACGAAAGTGATCTACTCGCCTTGTTCAAGCTGTTGCAAACTGCCAAATCCCAGAATGAACAGATCCTGGCCAACAGAGCAATCACCGCTTTCATCATTGGCAACATTGAGAATAGTGGGGTTTTATATTCAGAAGACAAGTCCTTGAACATCCTTGACTTAATTGAAAGAAAGATCAACGACACCACGTTAAGTGTGAAGACCAGACAGTACTTTGTGTACTCTTACAGCTCAGTGGCATTGGCGATTTATGATGGTGCTGGTGGTTATGGTGTTGACGGTATGGTTGAAGGTTTGATTGAAACTCTGATAGGATTGATCAACGAAGTGAGTGAAATAGCTGTGAATCAACAGCTAATCATAGCTCTACTTTACGGTATCGGTGCCCTATTAACCTTGTTGGTTGAAAACTCCTCGTTGAATGAAATTGTGGAGAATTTATTAGATTCTATCAGTGATGCCTTCCTAGATGACACTGAAAACTTGGAAATTTTGAAACCGTTGGCTATGATATATGGGTTGGGATTTGAAATCTATCAATACGATGACGACTTTAATGACGATTTGGATGATTATGACCCAAATGATGATGTTCTGATCCCATACACCAACAAGTATCAAATTGTCAACAGGCTAGAGAACTTGATCAAGTCATCGAGTAAGAAGATATCCAAGAAGTCCAAGAAAGAAGGTCGTTCATTATTCAAAGACGTGCTATCAACAATCAATTTCTACTCGGACAAGAGACAAAGAATCACAAAGTTAACCTCGAAGAAACAAGATGGTATCGAACTTGCAGATGATGAAGTTGTCCTCTCACACATTAAACTATCCAAATCACGTTCATTGGCTGTCAAGTCTTGGTTTGCCTTCTTTAGATTGATTCAATTGAAATGGGTCTTTTCGTCAGGTATCCATACCCAACTGGCAAACAACAAACAGATCGATGACATTGTCAGAGATAAACCAGAGACTTCTTATGCATCCCAATTCCACGATGAAGAAGAGGAAGAAATCGACTGGACGGATGATTTACAGAAGAAACTAAACCATAAGAAGAAACAGAAAGAGATTGATACCGGAAGAAAACAAAAGTTGGACGTGAATTTGAGAGAGAGTGGTGTCATTGAGGAGTGAAGGTCGAATACCCATGACCTTCATGTTTGATTTATAAATAGTGATGCTGCTGGCTCCTAATGCGCTCAGTTTAGCAAAACTATACAGTATTTAATTTATAATTATTCGAAGTGACGTTAAAGGCACGTAGCAGATATCACTAATGCTGCCCCAGAAACCAAAACTCTGTTAAGGACACAGAGTCCCGAAGATTATACGAAGATATAATCTAACTTCAGTTGCTATAGTATCACCAGCCACGCCTCGAATAGTAAGCCCTTTTGGCAGGATCTACTCCATGGCAGACAGTATCGAGAGGATTGCAAAGTCTACAAAGTATGACTCTTTGTACGATGTCACATTCTCTTTCAAAAGTTCCCGCCAGAAATTGTGTCAAAGATTGTCAGGGACTTTTGCAAGGACTTCTCACTTTCCAGAGTTGATTCCTACATAGCTCTGAACTCAATACCTGCCTTGTCACCGTTTGTTTCCAAGCACCTATGGCTGTTTATCCATATTTATCAAGAAGATGACTTTGAATATTTTGACCCTCGGACGATGAACAGAAAGCTTAGAGAGCTGATGCTTTGCACAGATTCCATATTCACGTTACTCCATCTGAACTATAGACGAATACATGGACGGTGGACCAGATATTTCAATTGAACTCGATGAACCACACACGAAAAGACACCACATCAGGCTTTACGATCTCAACAACTCCCTTTGTGCTGAAGAGAGAAAGGTGTATTATGTTGTTGAAGACTTTGCAGCAAAACTCAGCCAGTGGATAAAGCCTGCAACTTTGATACTGACTTCTGGAGCAAGAAAAGCCTCAAGAGGCTTACTAGATGCAGATGATCCAGTGAACCTCAGAAACCGGCTAAGCTATGATATATCTCTTGGACGTTTAGATCCAGCAGAGAAGGAAATTTGTTTTATGGCACCTCCTAATTTTGGATTAAGGTTTCAAGCGAGCCTTTACTTGTCTAATATCGATTTACAACCGAACCTTTACTGGTCTTTCGGTCTCCTTAAGGAGCTAGCTGGGGCTAATGTGCATCAACTGTGGAGCTTGAGACCCTCATACTTCTCACAGAAGCTGACTTATATAAACTTTACTGAAGAAGAGTTCAGAGACTTATACAGTTTCAGAGCCAAGGTGTATTTCCCCAGATATGAAATGTTCCAGACTAACTTTGACAAGAGATGTTATCGGAATAAGCGTAAACATTTGAGGGTCAATGGTCTATCGTTACTTGAACGGGTGAAGTTGATAAGGAGAGGCTATTACAAGGGACAAACACTGCAGTTCTTCAAAATGATGAGGTTCATCGAAAGCTTCTTCTCAAAAGATGTCCTGTTCTATGGAGAAAGAGAAATTGTATGCGCATCCCCAACTTGGCGGCTTTACATGCTTTATAAGCGGGACAAATTGATAAAGTTGATAGATGGTAATGGCCAGGAGTTGGTAGACTAGAGCTTGATAGCAAAGACCAACCGCCTCTACCTGTAAACAATGTGTTAACAGCAATGTCTATTTATTCAGCAATATTTTCGCTATTGGCAGTATTCTAGCACCGGTCTAGATGATTTGTAAATTGGTCAAAGTTTGGTCTTTAACGAATTCTAAACCTTCACCAGCATAAGAAGTTAAACTATTGACTTCAACTTTTGAATCACCTTCTAAGATGGCACCTTGAGTCTTCACCCATTTGGTCGATAGGTTCAAATAGTTTTCAACACTTGATTCTGGAGTATCGTTCTTAGCAGCTGGAGCATTCTTTAATGGTGAGAATTCTTCAGTTCTTTCAACTTCCAAACAACCAAATCTTGGTAGTTCAATGTCCTTGAAGACATCAAAGATGAATTGTTCTAATTTGATACCATTTGGTTCTGTTGGTTTGTAGAATTCACCTTTTTCGTTCAATGATGGGATTTTCTTATTAGCGATGTGGAATGGTAAGAATTCTTGGTTATCAATCCATTTGGTGATTCTGTTTTGTAATAATTCAACACTATAGTAATGATTGACAATGTTAGCAGCTCTGAATGATAATAACCCATCAACATCGGTCTGTTCACTCAATTCTTTGGAAATTTCTGAATATTCAATGACAGCTGGTCTTTGTAATTTCTCATCAAGGACGATCAAACCAACAGATTCAGAAGCTTCTCTCTTTCTAACAACCTTGGTGGCCAATTCGAATTTCTTTTCAATTGAAAAACCCAAGAACACTGGGTCAGCAACACGAACCAAGACGTTGTCAACACAGTACATGTGGATGTGCTTGATACCTTTCTTGTTAAAGTCTTCAATCAAGCCATTGGTGTGGATAGCCTTGTATAGACCACCGTTACCATCTGGGGATTGAGCAATTTCAGTTTCCGATTCCAAAAGGATCTTCTTACCTTCCAGATCGAAACATGGCAAGGTACCTTGGTTGAAGAAAGTGATTTGTGAGGCATCCAGACCGAAATGCTTGTTCTCCACAAAGAAACCCTCAGTTTCAGCTCTGGTTGGTTTGGAGGTCATGATGTACCAGTTGATCTTAGCATCAGTACCGTACTTAGCATTGGCCAACTGTTGAACCTTGATCAATTTCTCAGCTTGGATCTGGAACAGTGATTTCTGGGAAGGCAGGCCAATGTTGTAGCAGCCCTTTGGCTTGGAGGAGCCCAGTCTAGTGCCCTGGCCACCGGCCATCAGGATCACACCGACCTCGCCCTTGGAGATGGCTTCCAGCCCGATCTCGTTCCATTGGGATCTGGTGGCAGCGTCTGAAGAGATCAGAGAGAAGGAGGAAGTGGCCGGCAGAGGCTTGAAGGATCTGCCCTCGGTGGAGGACTTGGAGAAGGCAATGGCCTTCTGGACGACTGGGGAAAGGGTGGCTTCTAGCTCGGCTTTGGAGGCGGCAGACATCGTTTTTTGGTGGTGTTGGAGCGGTGTGGAAGCAGACATGTGTCGAGTTGAAATTTCTGAATTTTTCGTGTTTACGTTTCGGTGGTGCAGTTGCGGAATTCCATAAATAGAAAGAATGGAAAGGGTCCTTGGACCAGAACTCGTCTTCTACAGCAGATACAAAAGGTTTCTCATGGCCACAGATACTCCTTGAATCGTGTTATTCATTGCCTATTTAAGTAGCTTAAACTTGTCCAAGTCAAGCTTCACAGGCGACAAGGATTGGTCTTGAATATCTGGTGAAAAGTATCTGCTCTTCTCTCTCTCTTTTTCCTTTTCTTCACTCTGAAGTATTCTGTCATGCTTCTCTAATGAATTTTCCAGTACTATCGAGCGCTCACTGGCCTTGTGCAACTCATGTTTCAATGATTCAACGGTGGTTTCCAAATCTTCCACTTTAGATCTGAAGGAATCAACTTGCGACTTCAATTCCTGGATAGTCTCAAAAGTGACATCTTCCTTGGGCGTCGATTCCATGAATGGTGTATTTGAAACCCTTGGTGTCTGTGTACTATGTTGTTCTTGGTATGGAGATGAGGGCAGACTATCAATTGCCAGTTTATGTTGTGTAAATCTCTTTGATGGCAAAGTTTTCCGTTGACGAATCAAGTCTGATATATTGCCATTTGACACGTCACTTGAATAGAAGTCATTCTCTTCTAGTCTCTTAACCTTGCTTCTTGATGGTGGTACAAGTGGACCTTCAACGGTGAACTTTTCAGCTCTTTCATTGACACTGGCGATTCTATCACGTAAGGAACTCTTCTTCTTTTTCAAGACTCTCAAATTCAAATCATCAACAGAGTTGGTGACCATGCTGTCTTCTCTTCTTCTCTTCTTCACCATACCATCCATGTAACCTTTCATATCTTTCAGTTCTCCAGAATCATCACCAGCACCAATCAAACTTTTACCCAGCTTCCCAACTTTGTTCCAGAAAGAGCCCTTGTTCATTCTCTTCTCTGTGACAGGTTTGAGCACATGTGGAGATCCCAGTCTTTGCATAGCTGGTCGTTGTGATCTATTCCTTATTCTTTCAATAGGGTTCTTGATTGTGTCATGATGGATGTAATGCTGGGTTCTTTTGGCACCAGGCTCTCTGGTAGACGGGGAAAAGCGCACAGACTGGTCAGCTTCTTCATTGACTTCGTTCCAGGCCTTAGAAATTGACGAAAACATGCTCAACGGGGGCACTCTGCTTGTGTGTTGGTGGTTTCTGTGGTGTCTTTCGTGTTTTGTAAACAAACACTGCAAAAATCGCGGCTTTCTGAGATTTCCGCGAAGTTTCCGCGAATGCGTTTGAGGAGCGGAGATTGCCCCTTTTTGGCAGTATCTCCGGCTGGATGTGATGATCTTCGACGGGAATTTGCATCTTATCGAGGAGCTCGATAGATTTCAGGTATAAAACCAATCAGATACCCCTTTTACAGTCGTGTTCCCACAGTTTTGTACCCCAAAGATGCCTGTTCACTTAGAAGAAAAGGACATTGAGGAACAATTGACCCAAAGCCATGCTCCAAGATCTAATCGCTCCAAGCCACTTGTGTTGGTCTTCTTCTTGATAATCTTGGCTTCCCTTCGTGGGTACTTCTGGCATGAGGAGGCCAAACTTGCTAAAGAAGTTGAACTTGCCGCTGAATTGTGTCCAGTTGGTGAAACCGTGCGTCCTTCTTCCTTCTTGAAAGATAACTCCACTGTCGAATACATCATCAAGGATCCTACATACAAGGAACTCTCTGCAAAGAGACTATCCGGTGCCATCCAAATCCCAACCGTCTCATATGATCACATGAAATCTCCACAAGAAGATCCAGAATTCTTTGATGTCTTCAGAAAGTTGCACGCTTATCTGGAGACTACTTTCCCTTCTGTCTATGCTAATTTGAAAGTCGAGAAGGTCAATGAGATTGGTCTGTTGTATACATGGGAACGTTCCTCCATTTTGAAACCATTACTGTTGACTTCTCAACCAAGATGTCGTTCCTGTTGATGAAAAATCAGTCGATAGATGGGACCATCCTCCTTTCAGTGGTCATTACGATGGTGAGTTCATTTGGGGTCGTGGTGCTTTTGATTGTAAAGATAATGTCATTGCCATCTTACAAGCTGTTGAAAAGCTTATTGAAGAAGGTTATCAGCCAAAGAGAACATTGTTGATCGGTTATGGTTTTGACGAGGAAATCGGGGGTGCATTGGGTGCTTCTTATATTGGTAAACTGTTGGAAGAAAGATACGGCCCTGATTCCTTGTTTGCCCTAGTTGACGAAGGTGGTACCGCCATCAATGTCTTTGAAGATGTTGCCTTTGCCTTGCCTTCAATTGGTGAGAAAGGTTCAATTGATTTTGAAATCTCATTGACTACCCCAGGTGGTCACTCGTCTGTCCCACCAGACCATACAAATATCGGTATTGTGGCTAAAGTTATCCAACAAATTGAGAGTAAAAAGTTTGATGCAATCTTAGGTGAAGAAAACCCAACTTTAGGATACTTGCAATGTGTTGCCAAATACACTGACGAGTTCCCTGGTGATATCAAAGGTTCGATCTTTAGAGCTGCTTATGACAAGGTTGCCAATTCAAAGGTTTTGGCCTACTTGGATAAGTTCACCAACTATAGATTCACTGTTAGAGCTACTCAAGCTATTGAATTGATTGATGGGGGTGTCAAGACCAATGCCTTACCAGAATATGTCAAGTTTGTCACAAGCCACAGAATCAGTGTTGAATCCTCAGTGGAATTTACTACTCAAAAGATTTTGAATGACATCAAGGTCGTTGCTCAGGAGTTTGACTTGGGTATCTTCCTAGATGGTGTTGAAATTTTACCAAAGACCGCTAAGGGCTATTTCAACATTGATTCCATTGATCCATTAGATCCTGCTCCAGTGTCACCAACCCAAGGTACTTCTTGGAACGTCTTTGCCGGTTCAGTTAAACATATCGTTGAAGATTACATCTATCCAGACTTGAAACGTCCATCTGTGGTCACTCCATCTTTGAACACAGGTAACACTGATACCAGATACTACTGGAACTTGACCAAGAACATTTACAGATACAGACTAAGTGTCACTAACAACGTCTTGAAAGGTGGTGTCCATTCTGTTAACGAGCGTCAAACAATCAGTAATCAACTATACTTGATCTCATTCATTTATGAATACATCAAAAATGTGGATGAAGTTACTTTTGACGAGTAAACTAGAGATACACCATTGATAAACATTTGACTCAACACCATCCAGATTACTATTATACGATCGATCACGTAGTATACCAGCCCAGCAGTTCAAATGATCTAAGCGTTATAATTGATGATATTAATGTTGCGCCGTCAAACTAAGCCATTGGGCAATGTGCTTTCACAGCTGTCCAATTGACCCTCATGGTTAGTCAGTCTTTCATTGATAGTAAAGTAGTAGGGATATAAAGCGTCCTTCATGGCTTGCACCCTTTGGATTTTTGAAAACGGGTGATGACGTTCCAATGAAATGGTTCTCTTCTTTATCATATACCAAGTCATCATTACTAGTAAGATTGGATTAAAGAGAAGTATCTTGACCAGAGCTCTCAAAAGTGTTGAAGATATGTCCAAATCAGTGAATCTTTGTTCATATTCGGAATACTGGGGGAAGTACATGAATGCGTTAAAATTTAACTTCTTGATAGACTCACATCCATCATAACGCCCAATGTCATAGACTTTTCTGCTTTCAACCAAAGTGTTGTCGAAAAAGGGGAAATTGGATGCAACTAACAGAATGGCCTGTCTTGGTTTTGGGGTCACTTTCGACATGATTTCTGAAAACTCTGAAAGAAACATTGCCATCTTGATACCTTTGTGGTTTCTCCTCATCCCGATGAAGTTGTTAATGTCGTACACTAAAGTAGGCACAGGATCTGGATTGACCAAAGCATCAAGGTCAGGAATGCTGATGAAGAATGAATTCGTTACAAGCTGTAGCCTTTGGAAACTGTAGCAGTCAAGAATCTGGTAGGGAATCCCAATTGGAAGATAGACCATAATTGAGATCTCTCTGTCTATGACATGTGTCAGTTGTGGGATGCTATGAAGTGTTATGAAGAACTCAACGCATTCTTCGTCATTGAAGTCAAACGGGAAGTGTCCGATGACTTTCTCAAGGATTTCAGTAGGCAGCTCTGGTATCATGAGCATCTTGATCCATGAGAAAGTGGGAATTATTCGTACTCTCAGAACTCGAATTTTATTAGCGCTACACTGTCCAAAGACAAAGCCAAAGCTTTGTGTCCCCTACCGTTCCCCAGAGAATAATGATAAGGAGACGGCTAGCGTTTACTCCATTCAGGCCCGATAAGCGCAGTTTTTGACTCTGTTCGGACGCTAATCGACTCCTTGACTCATTCAGCTGCTGGGAAGTAGGAGTTTTTGGTATGTAAGGGGAGGACTGCCCTTGGATCACTTCTCAATCTGCAAGCTACAGGACAACAACCATACACAATCCATAATGACTGTTAGAGGACAGTACCAATCCGCTTCGGGTGATTTCAGATCAGACACCATGACGACTCCAACTGAGCAGCTGTTCAAAGCTGCTATCAGTGCCTCCATCGGTGACGATGTTTACAAGGAAGATGACGACACAATCGAACTAGAGACCCGTGTCGCCCAATTAGCCGGTAAAGAAGCTGGGTTGTTCTGTGTCAGTGGGACTTTATCCAACCAGATTGCCATCAGAACTCATTTACACCAACCACCATACTCTATCCTCTGTGATAAGAGAGCTCACATCTATGCCAATGAAGCTGCTGGTCTTGCTATGTTGTCAAATGCCATGGTTACTACTGTGAAGCCAAGTAATGGCAAGTACTTGACATTGGAAGATATCAAAGAGGAGTTGATAGATGACAATAGTAATATCCATACTGCTCCAACAAAGTTGATCTGCTTGGAAAACACCATATCTGGTGTCATTCACCCAATTGAAGAGATTGAAAGAATATCCAAGTTTGCAAGGGAAAAGGGGATCGGTATCCATTGTGATGGTGCTAGATTATGGAATGCAAGTGAAGAGACAGGGATCCCACTTTCCAGATATGGTGAACTGTTTGATTCCATCTCACTATGTCTTTCTAAATCTTTAGGTGCACCAATCGGGTCAGTGCTTGTGGGGACTAAAGAGTTCCTAGCCAAGGCCAACCATTTCAAGAAACAATGTGGTGGTGGGATTAGACAAGCAGGAATGTTGACATCAATGGCTTCAGCTTGTATTGATCAAAACTTGCCAAAGCTGAAAGAAGTCCACGCAAAGACCAAGAAGTTTGCCAAATATCTAGACGATCATGGCATCGCTTTGGCGTTGCCTGTGGATACGAACATGGTGTTCATCGATATCAAAAAGACACCAATTGACTTGGACATTGTCTTGCGACTAGCCAAGCCTGAAGGGTTGAACTTCAGAGTCCCAAGATTGACTTTACACTACCAGATCACCGATGAAGCCATTGAAAAGGCCCAAGAGATCATTGTTAGGGCCTATGAAGAAACAAAGCTGGTGTCGGGGGTCAAAAAGGTGAAAATCGACAAGTATTGAGTGTGTTGGTGGCCAAGTGTATAGCGATGTCATTTAACGAATAATTGCCACTGGAAGCTTTCAAATCGTAGAAAATTGGGCGCTCTTTATGCCCCGACTTTATCCAGGGTCGTTTGCCCGTGCCGTTTTGGCAGAATTTGCCATTTTCGTTTTCGGCCAAAATTTTTAGGATTATCAGCTCCCTTCAAATCCAAATTGTACTCGAGGGCAAACACACAATTCACACCGTTTCCACAGTGCAGAGACCAGAGATTATCAGTTTAGGCACATTGCACAAGATTACACACACAGAGGCCCACCAAGAGAGAAAATAACTCCGACGCCACACTTCAGTTAGCACTTTTACACCAACAATCACAAGATAAACATGTCAACTGGGGATTTTCTAAACAAGGGGATCGAACTGGTGCAGAAGGCCATCGAGGCCGACAATGCCACGAGGTATGAAGATGCCTACGGCCTGTACTACAACGGCCTGGACTACCTGATGCTTGCTATCAAATACGAGAAGAACCCAAGATCCAAGGAACTAATAAGAACGAAATTCACAGAATACCTATCGAGAGCAGAACAGCTGAAGGAACACCTAGACAAGAAGGAGAAAGCAGCCGAGAGCTCAACCAATGGCTCCACAAAGGCCAAGAAGAGCGGCGATGGTGAAGATGACGACGATGCTGAACAGAAGAAACTAAGAGGGGCCTTATCGGGTGCCATCTTGTCCGAGAAACCAAACGTCAAATGGGAGGATATTGCTGGTTTGGAGCCAGCTAAAGAAGCATTGAAAGAAACTGTGATTCTTCCTGTCAAATTCCCACACTTGTTCACGGGGAACAGAAAACCATTGTCCGGTATCTTGCTTTATGGCCCCCCAGGTACTGGTAAATCATACTTAGCAAAAGCCGTTGCCACAGAAGCCAACTCCACATTCTTCTCCGTGAGTTCGTCAGATCTGGTGAGTAAATGGATGGGTGAATCTGAAAGATTGGTTAAACAGCTGTTCACCATGGCTAGAGAGAACAAGCCTTCTATTATCTTCATTGATGAAGTTGATGCATTATGTGGTCCTAGAGGTGAAGGTGAAAGTGAGGCTTCAAGACGTATCAAGACAGAATTATTGGTCCAAATGAATGGTGTTGGTAACGATTCAAGTGGTGTTCTAGTGCTTGGTGCTACCAATATCCCATGGCAATTGGATGCTGCCATTAGACGTCGTTTTGAAAAGAGAATTTACATCGCCTTACCTGATCAACAAGCAAGAAGTAAGATGTTTGAATTGAACGTTGGTGAGACTCCATGTGAATTAGATTCTAAGGATTATAAACTACTGGGTGAAATGACCGATGGTTACTCAGGTGCTGATATTGCCGTTGTTGTTAAAGATGCCTTGATGCAACCGATTAGAAAGATCCAGAGTGCTACCCATTTCAAGAGACTGGATAATGGTAAACTAACACCTTGTTCCCCAGGTGATGATTCCGCCATTGAGAAGAACTGGATGGAGATTGAAGCTGATGAATTACAAGAACCTGATTTAACATTAAAGGATTTCATCAAAGCCATCAAGACGACAAGACCAACAGTGAACGAAGCTGATTTGAAGAAACAAGAAGACTTCACAAACGATTTTGGCCAAGAAGGTAATTAGTTAGAGATATTCGTCTAAAGACCATCTAGTACAGAATACGCAATAACTTCACAAAAAGAATATACATGGCATTTCTCAGTAATTTAGCGATGTACCTGCTTAGTTGTAGACACTTTGATGGTTCTGCGAGTCACAAACTTTAGCAGAAGTGATATGAACCAGGACGATGGCATTGGAATCACCATCAATGAACACCTTGGCGTCAGGGTTCTCATTTGATAGTTTAGTCTTGTAGTATGTCAGTTCATCTTCATCAGTGATGATCTTGGCTTCACCTGTCAAAGTAGCACTGACTTCACTCAGTTCGGATTGATTTAGACCCTGTAGTAGTTTCAAAAGATTGGATTGCTCATTACCTGAATGGCTTGACTTGTAGATGTTCTTAGCAGTGGTCCAATCATGGAATAGCAGTGAGACGTTTGGGTTCTCCTCGATGTTCTTGAACTTCAGCGAGCTTTTGGCAGTGGCCAGTGTGATGTATGTGTGGTTTGTGACTTTATCAATAGAAGTACTGGACTCATCATGGCCGTAGAGCTCATTAGAAGGCAGGTAGTAGTAGTTCATCAAGGCGACATCTGGGATCCCTTGCTTGCTAGCAGTGCCCAAATGGACGAATTTTCCGCTGCGCAAAAGCGTCAAAACGGAGTCAGGAAGTTTCTCGTGGGTAGTAGACATGTGGTTATAGCTGATTGGTCAAAGAAGCAGCCAAAACAGCACAATTGAGCTCTGTGGAAGCCTCAAAAGATGCTTTTAGCTGCGTTTCCCGCTTTCTGGGGATCAATTGCCGTTGATTTGGAAACATCCGGACACCACCAGAAACACCGATTTCGCGAAAATCTTTGAACTTACATACAAAAGTACTCCAACTATCAAAACAAAGGCCATTTCTCTGCATTTCACACAAGTTTTGGCATTGCTAAAGGATGTCTGAGCTGGGAGACCACAGTGAAAGTCCCAACAAGGGCAGCCACTCGGACACACAGAGAAGAGAGTCGGACTTTGCCGGTGAATTCGAGAGCATCAGAAAGGCTCCTGTCACGGTCGATGGTAAACGATTGATCACTAGCTCCATGGACCAGAACCCCTTGAAGAGGATCAAGCTGACTAGATTCGTCGAGACTGCTCCTAAGGAAGACACACAGAGATCTCCTAACTACACACTTTCTCCAAACTCCAAAGAAAAGAGAGACACATCGAGCATCATCAACTCGAGGATCAACATCAAATCCATCCCATTGATAAGCCCCCAGAAGTCTAAAACCACGTTCCCAACTACAACCAAGCCATCTATCCCACTGTGGAACTCAAGCCCGAAAGCTTCCCCTACAAAGACGCGACCTCTGCCGAAATTAATCAAGATTCAAGATACCCAAAGAGACCTACCTTCAAGCCCACTAAAGACTCCAGAGACCAACAAGCAAGAGAACAAATCACCCTTAAAAGACTTCAGTCCTCTGAAATTACCAAAACTGATCAGAATCCAAGATAGTAAGGAGTTTGAAGTCGATGATTATATGCTGGAGTTGGAAGAAATCGACCGGAATATCTCCAAGCTAAAGGGGGAGTTGAAGGAAGCATCTCTTCAGAATAGAGAAACAACTAATAAGGACGATAAAAGAATCGACCTGGATATCTCTATACCAACAGTGGAGGAGCTAGGTGAAACACCAATACAGAACAGAGAAATCACTAATGATGAGGCTGTTGCTAGTCCTAGTGACAAACAGGAAGAACCAGGAACAACTTTGACTAAAGACAAAGAAGTTGATTGGGATGCCGTTGATGTTATCGAAGTCTCTGATTCTGAATCAAGCTCGGAAGATGAAGAGATCCTGGAGGAAGAATTACCAGAAGAGGAGAAAACAAACGCTGACGAATCTAATGACCCAACACCACAGAAAGACACCACAACCAGCAGAATGCTAGAGAATCCAGAAATCCACTATGAGACGGTGAGTTCAGATTCTTCAGATGATTCTGAGGGTGAAGACGAATTCTTCGATGCCTCAGATCACCAGCTAACTGTGGATGAACCAACCAAGGAGAAGCCTGTTGTGTACAACGATAGTGATGACAGTGACGCTAATGATGAAGATGACAGTGACGAGATTGATTCTGATAGTGATGTCCTTGAAGAAGGTAATGAAAATGAGAATGACGAAGGCGATGAAGGTGACGATGAGAAGAATGAGACTAATGAAGATGAAGGGGAAGCCGATGATATCAAGGTTACACAAGTGAAGGCTAAACTATACGCTAAGCTCACAGGTAAATCTGAGAATGGTCCGTATGGTCTAGATGATAAGATCAAAGAAATCTACAAGTTATTGTCAGCAACTGTGGAGTATGGTGAACGCAATTCCTGTTTTGTGTTTGGACCAAGAAATTCTGGTAAGACTGCTGTTTTGGAAGCTGCCCTGCGCCGTGTTAAGTCAAATCTAACAAGTGAAGAAAAGTTCATTCAAATCAGATTGAACGGGCTAGCTCAGACTGATGACAAATTTGCTGTGAGAGCTATTGCTGAACAGCTGGACTCTGAAATCTCAAGAATCTTTGGCATCAATTTGAAAGAATTGGAAATGTCTGAATTGTTGAGCAGAAAGTCTATCAATCTTACCTTCACAAACATCTTGAAAGTTCTAGACAAAGAAGTCAGATTGGGTAATGGGTCTATGGGTAAGATCAAGAATCCGATCGTGTTCATAATCGATGAAGTTGATGTCTATGCTAATCAGAGTCGTCAGACATTACTTTACAATCTGTTTGATCTTGTTGAAAACAGTCCAACCCCAATGTGTGTTCTATGCTTTACTACCAAATTCACAGTGAAGGAATACTTGGAGAAAAGAGTCAGATCAAGATTCTCACAAAGATCTATTCAATTCCAAAAGTTCTCTAAGGAAAAATTCATGGAAGTTGCCACACAGATTTTGAGCATTGATAACCCAACGAATGACTACGAGGAAAAGTTCAATGAGCAAGTTGAAGAGCTAATTACTACCAACTCCAATCTAAGAAGACTTGTTACTTTGAACCACTTGACAACAGGAAGCATTAAAGACTTCCTAAATCATTGCATCTTCCCAGTGTCCCAATTAACAGTGAAACATCCATTCTTTCAAGATGTTCACTTCAAGAAGTACGAGCAGAATGTTTCCAAGGGTTCTCTACGTCAAATTGTCAACTCTTTGTCAGATTTGGAGATTTACTTGCTGGTATCAGCTGCTCGTGTGATTGCCAAAAAGGACTTGAATTTTGTCAATCTAAACTTGACTTATGAGGAATACCAATCACAGATCAAGAAAATGAACAAAGAAGTGACTTCTTCCACTGGGTTTGAAGCTGTTGCATCCACAGGCTATAAGCAATGGTCCAAGGGTAGTTGTAAACATCCATGGGAAACACTACAAAACATTGGCCTGTTGACTTTGCCTAATGCCAATTCAAGTGCTAATAGAGATGTTGATAATAAGTCATTTGAGACAAAGATGTGGCAGGTTGAACTTACACTGGATGAATTGAGACTGGTCATCGATAGAGAGAAGAGTGCTAAAGGTTGGACTCGTTTGTAATGAAAATGTAATGTTGTATCATTAAATGGTTGTAAGCTACGTATATGATGCGTAGGCCATGGAGATCGACAGTGCTTATAATAAAACGTTCATTATTTAAGGGCATTAATGTATGTCTCTGAGGACAAGAACTTTGGAAATGAATCATTTTCCAACATCTTCAAGATTTGTTTCCCGACAAACTCGATCAATGGGAAAAGTTTTTGTAATAACTCCAAAGATCTGACCAATTCTTCTTCAGTTGGAGTGCTTGGAACACCAGTGTTAAAGTCCTCGTTGACGATATCAACAGATAGATTCTTGGTGTTCAATCTTCTAGATGGTGATGTAGCACGTTCGAAATTCAAGTTGGCTTCTGATTTCAGGTGGGCGGTTTCAGGGATTTGGATAGCGACTCTTGGTGATTTTGGAACATGAACAGTTTGTGGACTAGTTGGTGGAGTTTCAAACTTGTCCATAACCTCCAGGATTGGAGTATGGGCCCCACTGAAACAAGCTTTTAATGGTGAAGTGGTGTGAAGCATTGTTTCTGTGATCTTTTCTCTCAATAAGTGATCAATGTTCAGCTGATAAGGTGCCCCAAGGGAGATGTAGGAGGAATAAATGTTGTAAACTGATGATAAACATTCATTGATCAATTTCACAAGAGCTCTTCTTGATGGTGGTTTGATGATGGTCTTCTTATCAAGAACGATGTCTTGTTTCTTTTCATGAGCTTCCCAAATGTTCTTCAAGATGGTCATCTTCTTTGCAAATTGTTTGATCTCAATGTAAACATCAAGATTTTCTGCACAGAACTCCTTCTCCAGGTGAGTTCTGAACAAGTATCTCATACCTGGGTCACTTAAGACTTTCTTGATATCTAATTGTGGACCTTGATAGTTGGTAGCTTCTTCATCTGAGGAGTTTTCACCAGATGTAATAGCAGCATTGCTTAGAGATAGACTTGATGGATCTCTTGTGATTTCATCGTCTTCAACAACAATGATATTTCTCTTCAGACTTGTCCAATGTGATAGTTCGAGGCCCTTCTTGCTCAATGTGTAGAAACTGGTCTTCAAAGGTCTGAAGTTCTTCTTGGAAGTGGCCGTTGATGGAGGGACGATGATTGGTTCAATCAAACCGTATTTGTAGAACAGATTCAACACCACAGTGGCTTCAGTTGGATGCATGATATCTGTACAATCCATCAACCATTGCCAAGCGGCCTTAGCGTTGAAACTGTATTTGACAGTCAGAGCACCAAATTTGTGATTTTCATAAAGACGAACACCTTTGTTGGAAACATAATATTGAACGTGGGAGTCTGATTCTGGGTTCGTGAAGAAGTTGTGAGCGAATGGTGATTCTCTTGGTTTGGTCTTTTTAGATGCTATGCTTGAAAGTGTGAATCTTGTAGATGGTTCAATCTCTGGTTCTTGCGGTGGTAAACCAGCAGACCCACCTGGCATAGCGAACATTTGTGATGTGTAGTTGGAGAATTCAAACTCATCATCAATCTGTAGTCTGTGATCCAGTGATGGAATCTCATCATGTGGGTTTGCAGCTCTCCAAACATTTGGGAATGACCCGATGAATCTAGCGAATAACAAATGGACAAAATATTCAGAATAGATGATTGTATCAGTGATAGCACTTCTTTCAAACAAGAATAGGTCCATGGAGTTGAAAGTGGAGTTCAAGATTGGAGCGTTCTTGAAGTTTTTCATACCATTCAACTTGCAGTAAGTCTGTAACAGAGCAACACCCTTTGGGGTAGGTTGTAGTAGAACTTTCTCCTTTGGTTCGGATCTAGTTCTATCAGCAGGAGTATGTAATAGTTTAGCACTCATGAACTTCCTTATTAGTGATACTGCAAGATCTGGTTTGATGGAATATGAAACAGTGGTCTTTGTAACAGATGATTCGATGGTGGAGGACAAGTCACCCATCTTGTTGAGTGCGTCTTGAATGGTGAATGAGTAAGGATAGCTTCTATTCAACAGATTGATCTTGGAAGATTTGGAAGACTTTTCAGTAAGATCAAGACAGAGAAGCATCAAAGAATAGATGACTTTCATATCCTTGGTGAAAAGATCACCCTTTGGCGTCTTGACAAAGCTCTTGGAGACAGCTTCATGAAGAGTCAGCTTCTTGGTAACGTCTTGTGTAGTCGTCATGACGTGGTCACTTGTGGACAGAGCCTTAGAAAAAGCACTGGGATGGGCTGGAATGAGGGTGTAAGTAGATTCTCCAAAACTGCCAGTTTTGTTTCTATTTATTCAACTTCTGCAACTCTGTACGACGATGAAACAGCGTGAAATGAACAGCGCATCGGGGGTAAACAAAGACCTGGTTTTGAGTTAAGGTTAGGCCCAGACCTGTGACAGGTGTGCCTGAACCTGGTCTGAAGTTAGGTCCATGCGTCGTCCGATTGTTTCAGATTCCATGCGTGGAATAAACAGCGCCCCAAATGGAGTGAACTCAAATTGAAAATAGGACCCTGTAAAAAGTCGCCAGAACAGCGGGAAAAAAGTACCAAGTTGGTGGGAAATTCAGCTATAGCATAGTGTACCTTCTATTAGTGCTTTACCACTACCAAACACTCTTTCAACAGCAGCAGGTATCGGTGTTTAAGCGATGCCACCGAGAGACGGTTTCAGAATATGCAGGATTTTCATTGTCTCTTCCAACATCGGGCAGCCAATTGACACATCCGGACACCACCTCCTCAGACATGATGAGCTTTGGCCCAAAAGTGAACCTTTGCCACTGTCGAGGACTGGAGACGTTGGCATGGAAGCCCAAGGAAGCTTTCAGTGCCACAGTTGTTTGTGAGCACAGTGGGTCCCTGAATGTCCGACGAGGCTAGACCTTTCATAAGCTTCACTGACAGGCGGCTTGTAGCTTCGTATGTCGTATCGCACCATACTGTAAGACTCCAAACAAAGGGGAATAGAGCTGTAGTATACCACGCACTGTACGTATTTCTACAAGCCAATTAAACGTCATAAATAGGCATGTAATAAATAATAATCATACTTCATCAAGATCGCATAATTGGTCAGAACAGCTCATCGATGATGACCTTCTTCCCAACTTCACCCCTGTCAAACTTGGCATCGAATTTGTCCCCACGTAGTGCGTCATCGCTGGAGTCAGCCTCACTGTCCTTAGACTGTTCATATTTGTCTTTCAACTGTTCACTCTTGAACAACCTCTTCCCAATGCTCTTGTCAATCTTCTCGTTCAGTTTCAACAAATCGACAGTACTGCTTCTCATGGAACCAGTTGGAGTTTGTGGGGTTGAACGTAACGTCAGCTCATCAATATCAAAGTAACCATAACCACCTAAAGCAATGTCAACATCTTCTTCACTGGAACCCGAGGTGTAACTTCTGTTCATGGATTCAGAATGGATAGGTTCATTAGAGTCAACAAAACGGGACTTTGGTTGCTTCAAGTTATCCAATTGATATGCATGTGGAACACGTTTGACACCAACATGATGCTTCCAAATTGAGGATAGCTGATGGAAGACCCATTCCAAAGTGGATAGCAAACGGTCACCTTGTCTGTATTGACTGATCAAACAGAATTCTGTAACGTCATCCTTGATGATGTAACCAATACCAAATCCATGAGCAATGGCTGGAGTTAGACCGAACAATCTCATTGCTGGATTACCACAATTGGATGCAACGATTTCTGGGGTGAACAATGGATAGATAACATCATCAAAGAGCAAAGGTGGTGTGTCATCAGGGATCTTGTATTCTGGTGAGTATTGATTCAACACCTCTCTTTGCAGATACACGTTTTGCAAGGCCTTCAAATGTTTTTCAAACCCTTCACCATTGGTAGCTTTGTGTAATGCCTTTGAGTGGCTCTTGCAACTTTCAATGAAGGACTTCCATCTTTCCAAAGGTGATGAATCACTAACAAAGATCTGTGCAGTCTTTGTAATCTGATCAGATTGAATAGGTAGAAGCTCTGAACGTGAATTTTGAAATTGACGAGTGGAGACAGGTTCAACAGTTGATGCTGCTTTACCATATAAAGCGTACTGTGCAATCTGTAATGACACTTGAATCAATGAATCTGATTTAACACCAATCTTTCTTGCAAAGTTTCTACCATAATGCAAGACACTTGTATGTGTAGCATGGGAGCAGATCAAGTCGGTAAGTCTGGTACTGGACAAGTATAGTTGGGTTCTTGTATCCTGAGCAAAATTGAACATGATCTTTTCGAATTTTGGTTTTGGGGCCTCAGTTTTGGCCAATTGAACACCTGGAAACAATGTGTAGTTACCATCAGCTAATCTTAAAACCGAATCTGAGTAGATATCTGAAGTGAAACGTAAGACGTTCGTACCATCTTGACTGAACGAGTCCCAAATGACACCAGCAATGCAGTTCTTTGTGACAATTAGTTGTAGCTTATCATACCAACGGGAAATACAGGACCCTGTTTGAATACCTGCTTCGTTGATCTCCAGTGTACCTGTACCAATAGCTTCTGCCAATGCTGATTCCGTTTCCTCTGGTTCAGTATGGTCAAGCACAAGAACGAATAGAGCACTATCAATCTTTGACATAGACTGTTTATAAGTTGTCGATAGTGACTTTCTTAGATTTCTCCAGTTCTTGTAAGTATCTGAAGTGATGGCCCCAATTGGACTTGAACTCATGTCATTGAACGTACTGGAATCCTCGATGATTTCGTTGAAGATGGTGGATAGTTCATCAGACGTGAATATCAATTCATTATTCTCATTCAACACTTTCAAAGAATAGAACTGAAACTTGGAAATTATCAGTAAGTAGTCACTCTGGTCGTTTCTCTTTGATCTGATACCTTCAAACTCTGGGTATCTAGTGCTACCAAATAAATTGAAGTATGGTTCCATGGTCAATGGTGTGCCATCTCTGGAGAGGTCTTTGCTCAATGTGCCCTTTCTCAAGGCACTCACGAACTTCAATGCACTGTTGGTTAGCACCGCACTTCTGTGACTTTGTGTCTGTGGAGTTAAGGAGGTCTTGGAAGGGTCATTCTCAAGAATCAAGAAAGGGTTCCGTGGAAGCGCCTTGTGGTCAATTAGGATGTGGTCCAGGTTGAGCGGCGTCAAGTAGCAGTCGTTGTTCTCGTGGAACTTCAGCAAGTGGTTTTGGAGCGTGGAGCTGACGGGATCGACCTTGAACTCTTCGATCTGGTTGAGCAACTCGTGGTACTCCTGCTCGCTCATCAACGGCTTCAGCGAGGCCTTCAACTTCTCCAAGGAGCTGTTCAAGGAGGGCACCGGCAACTGGGGCAAATTGGCCTCCTCGACGTGGCTGTTCAGCAGCTTCGAAGGCATTTTTTTTGTGTGGTCAGCGGCAATTGCTTAGCAAATGTTTGTAGGAAACCGCCATGTTTTATACCTTTAGCGATTTCCCCACTTGCAGATTGTGACACTTTCTAGAAGCTATTGTTTGTTGGCCTCCAAAAGTGCGGCTCCAACCAGAAAATCGGAGACCTCGGCGGGTAACGCCACCCAATCCGCGAATGCGTTTTATTCGCGTAAATTTTTCTGATTTTTTTTTCTGAGTGAGAAATCAACGTCACAATCAGCGTGAAAGCGTGTATCAGAGCACAAATAACGAGCAAATCCAGCACCACAATGTCCGATTTGCAAGATCAAACGCCTTCCATCGTCATCAACGGGACCTTGAATGATGTCCAAGAGCCAGAGTATTTCGACCAAGATGACTCTGAAAACGAAGAACAACAAGCTGAAGAAGAACCATCAAGAAAAACAGTTTCCTTCGCTGTCATAGACACCGTGGACGAAGAAGCCCAAAGAAAGAGAGAATTCGAAGAAGGTGGTGGTCTACCTGAACAACCAGAGAACCCAGACTTCACCAAGTTGACTCCACTATCCCCAGAAATCATCAACAGACAAGCCACTATCAACATTGGTACCATTGGTCATGTTGCCCATGGTAAATCCACCGTGGTTAAGGCCATCTCAGGTGTGCAAACTGTCCGTTTCAAAGATGAACTAGAACGTAACATTACCATCAAGTTAGGTTATGCCAATGCTAAGATTTACGAGCTAGATGACCCAAATATCGATGAAACCACAAGATACAGATCATTCAGTTCAGACAGAGAAATCCATCCAAAATCAGAAGTCCCAGGCTCAGATGCCCGTTACAACCTAGTGCGTCATGTCTCCTTCGTCGATTGTCCAGGGCACGATATTTTAATGAGTACCATGTTGTCAGGTGCCGCTGTTATGGATGCTGCTTTGTTATTAATCGCTGGTAACGAATCCTGTCCACAACCTCAAACCTCTGAACATTTAGCTGCTATTGAAATCATGAAATTGAAGCATGTCATCATCTTACAAAACAAAGTTGATTTGATGAGAGAAGAAAGTGCACTTGAACACCAAAAATCTATCTTGAAATTCATCAGAGGTACTATTGCTGATGGTGCTCCAATTGTTCCAATCTCAGCCCAATTGAAATACAACATTGATGCCGTCAATGAATTCATTGTCAAGACTATCCCAGTTCCACCAAGAGACTTCACAGCTTCCCCAAGATTGATTGTTATTCGTTCATTCGATGTCAACAAGCCAGGTGCTGAAATTGACGACCTGAAGGGTGGTGTCGCCGGTGGTTCTATCTTGACCGGTGTCTTCAAATTAGGTGATGAAATTGAAATCAGACCAGGTATTGTCACTAAGGATGACAATGGTAAGATTCAATGTAAGCCAATCTTCTCCAACATTGTTTCCCTATTTGCTGAACACAATGATTTGAAATTCGCTGTTCCAGGTGGTTTGATCGGTGTCGGTACCAAGGTTGATCCAACTCTATGTAGAGCTGATCGTCTTGTTGGTCAAGTTGTTGGTGCCAAGGGTGATTTACCAAGCATTTACACTGATATTGAAATCAACTACTTCTTGCTACGTCGTCTGTTGGGTGTTAAAACCGATGGTCAAAAACAAGCTAAGGTTAGAAAATTGGAAACTGGTGAAGTTCTTATGGTCAACATTGGTTCAACTGCCACCGGTGCTAGAGTTATTGCTGTTAAGGCTGATATGGCTAGATTACAATTGACTGCCCCAGCTTGTACTGAAGTCAATGAAAAGATTGCCCTATCCAGACGTATTGAAAAGCATTGGCGTCTAATTGGTTGGGCTACCATCAAGAAGGGTGCCACTTTGGAACCAATCCAATAAGCTGCTCACTGCATCAACTATTCAACAAACAACTAATGAGAGCAACAATTGAAAAAGAAATCATACAAAAAAAAGCATGGCATTTATTCTAGGAGTGGTGAGTTTTGTTTAAGAACACTGGTGATTCTCCGGCATTGTTACAGTTGGAGGAGAAGGTAGTTCAGGACTCCATGGCATTCTGTTGTCAAGAGAGAAACAATGTAAGTTATAGCTGGGACCCCAGGGAGGAAACGGGGGCCTCTGTGTACTGAAATGTAACATAATGAGAAACAAACGATACTGTAGATAGGGATAGCGATAAAGCATATGATTTGGAGCCAATTTGCCCAGTCTCCACCCTAGTGCCTCTCAAGTGTGCCGCACTGGAGCACGACTTTATACCTGAAAAATTCTCGTGGCCGTTCCAATAATAAAAAAAGTTCTATGGATTTTGGCATAAAAAGTTTTCAAATAACAGCACAAAGTAAACAAGCGCCTGCAAAACAGAACCACACGCAAAATGGACCGCAAGCCGCCTTTGGTGCCCAACATGGAGCGCCACCACAGCCCGAAGCAGAGCTCGCGAACCAAGAAAATGGCCTGTGTCGAGTGCCGCCAGCAGAAGTCCAAGTGTGATGCGCAGGAATTGTACCCGAATCCATGTACCCGTTGTTCTAAGAAGAAGGTCAGATGTTCACTGCAGGCTGATTACAAGAGAACGTACAAGCGTGCAAAGTTCCAGCAGATCGAGGAGGAGCTGGAGGAATTGAAGAAGAACCTGAGTGAGGCCGGTGCTGATAACTTACTACAACAATTGAAAGAGAGGAAGTTTCAACCCCATGAGTTAAACAAGGCCAACTACTCCCCATCACCACAAGACAGTACCTCAAACACTCCAAATCCAATACGAAGCATGCCTCCACTTCCTGGTATCCACCAAATATCCAACAATCCTTCCCAAGTGCCATCACCATCACAATTACCTTCAAGATCTGGAACACCACAACAGCATCCACAACCACAGCAACTACAGCAACACCATCAGCCTTACAACCAACCACACATAGCTCCAAGACTAGACATGGGTCCTTCTATCATTAGAGATCAGACTCCAAGTGTAAAGACCCCAGAAAATCAAGCTGAAGCCCCGATTGAATTGAGCGAGGAAGTTCTATTCTGTACGCCTAAACAGTTCGGCGAAGTCACGTTATCTTCGCAACAGATACGTGAACTCTTTATCGAGTTTGTCCACAAATATCACAGATTCTTGCCTATAGTGGATGTTTCGAAGGGTCCAGAAAGAATCCATCGTTTATGTCCAGTGTTATTCTGGACGATAGTCTCAGTTGCATTACGTCACCTGTCAACTGATACTTTGATGACTTTAGCTCCATTATTGAAAACTGCATTAGCTGAAATCACAATCAGTCCAATTACGAGATACATCCCTAATGAAAAGGAAGAACCAATCTTGAACGTCTCATCAGTTTACTCAGTCCAAGCATTGTTGTTATACACTTTCTGGCCTCCATTGACTTCATCCTTATCTGCCGATTCATCATGGAACACTGTGGGTATTGCCATCTTTCAGGCTATCAGACTAGGTCTAAATGGTCCTTCCACTAACAACTACACCTTACAACAACAAGCTGAAGCTAGTGCTCTGATAAAGGAAAATATAACCACTTGGGTTAGTTGTAACATTGTCTCACAGACCATTGCCACTGCCTTTGGGTTCCCATCATTTGTGTCTTTTGATAACTCAGTTGTTCAATGTACTAGAGCTAGTGCAAGTACAACAATCCCAAAGAGCATTCAGCATATGGTTCAAATTGCCCATTTTGAAGATCAGATTGCCAAAGTGTTGAACTCCAACAACATTGATTCTATGGGACTTGTGGATCCTGTGGAAAGACTTCCATTGTTGAAAGTGCTAACTCAACAACTTAATGAACTGGAGTTGAAATTGAATAATGAAGGCCTTGATGACATTAGAAGATTCCAAATTTACTCTACCAGAGTCCATCTGTTGACTTATTACTTTTTGGATAATTCTAGACTGGCACCATTTGAACTGCGTCGTGGGTTGGTCTCATTATACAATGCTGCTTTGACTTTACTGACCCACTCGGGTACTGTTTCCAAGAAGGATCCATTCTTTATCAAGTACGTTCCTGCTGTGTTCATCTTGAAAATCTGGCAAGCATCATGTATTGTTGCCAAATTGACACACTCTTCATTAAGTGATGTTATCGACGTTGGTGCTGGTCGTCAATTATATCTAACTGGTATCCAATTAGCTATGAAAGCTTCAGTCTTGAAGCACGATATGGCCTACCGTTCTTCAGGTATAATGAGAAACATGTGGCAATTGTTCAAAGCTTTAAGAGATAAGACAGATATCTCCAACTTAAATGTCACTATCAAGTCCAGAATGTCTGCCAGTGTGTTTTTTGATTGTCTATGGGTGTTGAGAGAACAAGTTGGTATGATCAAATTAGACCCAAATCAAAAACGGAGTAATGACAATTCAAACAATGAACAAGAAGATGACGAGGAAGACTATGACGAAGACGAAGATGCCTTTGCCTCAGATGAAAATGATAGACCTGTTGATCCAGGTACAGTTGCCTCTGAAAGTTCAGATGTCAGATCAACTTCATCAACTGCATCAAAGAAAAGACCAAGATCCCTATCAAACAACTTCAACGCTGAAAACTCTGCTAGAAGAATCATTAGAACCATCCCATTGGACCCAACACCAATTTCTATCAAAAATGATGATCACAAGAGTCCTTCAGGTCTTCCAAAAGCTTCATCGTTGAAAGACATCATCAACAGTACACCACCAGAAACAACCAACAAGCAAAAGAACAAAGGTCAAGATGGGAATTTACCATTACGTCAACAACTACAGGAACCAACTGGCCATAGTGTTTCTCCAACGAACATTCCATCTTTGGATATCAGTGATGACTGGACAAGTGATATGTTATGGAAAGATGTGGATTCTGTTATGAACGATTTTGGGTTCAACATTGATGAACTGGCAAAGACAAACGTCACGACTACAAACTTGGACCAACAACCACAACAGCCTTACCAACAACCTTCTTTGTTCCCTTACAACACTGTGCAGAGAAAGTTTCAATCATGAATCCCTGTATTATTATTTTAATGTGAACGATATTTATTTAAATGAACTTGTAGAGGTCAGACTCTGAGATAAGGTAGGAATCGGAGATCAGAAATGATCCAAATAGCCCAAATACAGTCACGGAACAGTCTACAATACCTCTTGATGAACTACAACATGATTAAATACAGTATTAAATTCATTAAGTCTTTTCTTTTCTCTACAAGGCAGCAAATCCCAGAGTTGCCAACAAAGTACCAAAAATTATACATACATTTTGATTTTTTGTAAGTTTATGAACCCCAAAACAACTCCCCATATTGAACAAATTAAAACATTCTTAACGGTTAGATTTAGCAACACGTTCTAATTCATCCTTCTTCTTGATGGCATAAGAAGTAGAAGAACCCTTAGCAGCGTTGATCAATTCTTCAGCTAAACATTCAGCAATGGTTTTGATGTTTCTGAATGAAGCTTCTCTGGCACCAATGGTCAATAAGGCAATAGCTTGGTTAACTCTTCTTAATGGAGAGACATCAACGGCTTGTCTTCTAACGGCACCGGAAGAACCAATTCTGGTGGAGTCTTCTCTTGGACCAGTGTTGACAATGGCATCAACAACAACTTGTAATGGGTTTTGGTCAGTTAAGACGTTGATGATTTCTAATGTGTGTTTGACGATTCTAACAGCTTTTAATTTCTTACCGTTGTTTCTACCGTTCATCATTAATGAGTTGGTTAATCTTTCAATGATTGGGGCTTGAGACTTTCTGAATCTCTTAGCGGCGTAACGACCAGCAGTGTGTGAGACGAAGACTGGTTTGCTGATTTGGATGTAATCAGTCAAGGAGATATCCTTAACGGTGACATCTTCGTATGACCATTTGTTGAATAATTTGATTTCAGCTTGAGCCTTTTGGACTTCTTCTGGAATAGCAGTGGCTAATTCGACGAATTTGACTTCGACTGGTTCAGCAACAACTTCGAATTCTTCTTCTTGTGGGATGTCAACAACTTGTTCTTCAGCCATTTTGATCTTTACTGGTTGTACGTATCTACCTTCTAGTGTGTAGGTAAATTTTCAAATTTTAATGAAAATATTGAAAAACTCAAGCTTGCAGGGACGAATTCGCGGGTACCTTTGTGCGTGGTGTTTGGATGTTTTGTCAGTTTTTCAGTGGATTCCACTTTCGCGATTTGAGATTTTGGCGGTGGGTTGAGTCGTTTTTGTTCGCGATTTGGGAGATTCGTGGGAGAGCAGTCCTGTGGTGTGCGGGTGTCGTGAAGCCCTAACTCAAAATTAAGTCACGTGGGAAAATATTAGGGCTTTTGACACAAAAATGGTGATATTATCACTTGGAAGTTGGACTCGAAACAGTAAACTACTGCAAAATACTCATAACTTCGTTAATAATTTGCTATATACACATCAGTCAGCAGGCCACCAGTATGGTATAAAGGCCTTGACACCAACCTGTAACGTCTTCCCATCTTCACCTGCCAGTGGCACCTCTACGCTAAACTTCCCTTCTTTAGCAAAATCCTCTAGCCTAACTAGTGCCAAACCGATTGAGTTTCTGGATGATAATAGTGTACCTGATGACTTTCTTTTTCTTGGTTTAGAGCTCCCAAATGGTGATGCGGCAAATTGTTGCTCTTCTTGCACTTCAGGATAGATCTCTAGTGTAATTCCATCTGGGATGTACTGGCCCAGACCTTCTGGATCATCGAGGTTCAATTCAACAGTATCTGGATCTTGGTCAAAACGGTATAATTTCACAGGGACAACTCTTTTTCTGATAATACCCGTGTGATACGTTCTCACTGTCAATTCTTGCCCCACATAGCAGCCTTTATCAAAGTTGACACCATTCATGTACTCCAAGTTGAACTCTAACGGAAGTTGCTTATTAGGTGTGATATCTGCTGGTGCTTCTGGGATGCCAAACAAAGTTCTCCTTAGATCAATGATGGATTCTTCAATTGGTGGTGATGGTGGGAGGTAAAACTCAGACAGAACAGTGGTCAAATCATTAACTGTGGATGGTGTAACTAAACGAATACCGAAATCTGGACATCTATCATCAAATGCAAAGCCTTTAACAGCGGAAGAGTCTTTGAATAATTGATCATTCTTTAGAAATTCCTTTGTAGCTTGTAATGCAGATTCTGGGTTCTTCAAGATCTTAGACTCTTCTTCAAAATGTTGTGTTTGTAATTCATATGAGAGGTCAGTGGTGTCATTAAAGGCAAACCATACGGATAGGTCTTTCTCTTCCTTGATGGCGACTTTAGCCTTTAGTTTATGAATCTTCAACAAGCCTAATATCGTCTTTGTCAGATTTTTGTTAACTTCAATCAAATAGCTAGCTTCACCAACAGTCTCAGAATATGGAAATGGATAGATAAAGGTATCAGAAAGGATTCTACCTTTGGAGTTCAAGAACATTGAATACTGAGCGTTCCTGCTGACGATTTGATTCCCCGAAGGCGATTCTTTCAAGATCCCCCAATTCTTTGTGTTATCGAAATGATCCAGGTGTAGGGATTCATCCTGCGAGTCGTCATTGATGGTCATTGCCTTCTTCTTCACTTGATTGGCTATCAGTTTGGAAGTGACTAGCCCATTAAGGAACTTTGAGGAGTCAGGTCCCCTGATGCTGATGAGGGAGCGGCTGGAGAGCAGCGAGTGGCCAATGTCCGGGATCTGGAGTGCCCGTGTTGGAGTGCAGCTGAACCACCGTCTGGTTGTCTGGAATGCCAATCGCATGGTGGAACTGCGTGGATGCCTTTAATGTTGACGTCTTCATCGATTTGTCATGATAGTTTTCGAATTTTCTTTGTTCTTCTGGGGTCCGGTTCGGGCCACGCCATCTCGAGATTCGAGATCTTGACTTCCTAGAGGGAAAACCTTCAGGAACAGATTCTTGAGCAGTCCTACAGTGGCCCTGTTCGTATCCCTTCGCTCCTGCTGTCTCAGGCCTCATTGGGCCTCGGTGTCTCAGGCCTTCCCTCTGTGGCTGGTGCTGTTCAGTGCCAGAACCCTCGCTAATCTCCATTGTTGCAAGTTTCATGTTGCAATGCGAAGAAACAACGGCATCTGAAGAAAAGTTCCAGAGGATTCCAAAGCGAAGATCAATCATCAGCTCGCTGCTCACCGAGTACGGGTAGAAGGCAGAAGAAGGCAGTGCTCACAAAGCACGTTCATGTGTAGCTGCTGGGATCTGTAATGCTTTGAAGTTGCACAAAGCGGTTTCCCTTCTCAGTGGCGATTAGCACAACTTTTAGAACGTGCGCTAGAATGCCTGTATTCTGCCCCTCTTGAACAATAAGCGAGATTATTTTGACACACTCCCTGTGCATACAAACTCAGGTTGGACATGGCTGGGTGATTGGAGTCGAGAGAAAGGGGAAATGAGTGTCGCCAATTAAAGAAGGCGGGATGTTCCTGTAAGTGCTAAAGTTCCAGCTTACAGAGAGGACAGCCATTTTGAGACAGCGAGCTGCATATGGCGACTCATGTGATCTTGTGTACCTGATTCAGTCGAGTTTGACGTGCTGCAGTGCATCGATCCCAGCTTTGCAGCGTACTGCTCGCTTAACGGCCAAGGTTCATAGTTACCGAGGATTAGCGAAGATAGAGGAAGCGTTTTTTGGTACTCTACGGCATTTGAGATTTAACTATGCAACCACTCCGTTCGTAATCAGCATGTTGAAGTCCTTGATCTACAACAACGAAAATCAACAGAATTACAGAGACTACGTACTCTGAACTGAATTGAGCTTTGCAACTGGTACAAAGTACCCTCAAACCTTATTGTTTTAAACTTCTTCCTTGCCTTGTAGCCAATCTTAGAGCCGGTTTTGTGATCTAGAACAAGCCACATACAGCTTTCCAAAGCCCTCAGGCTTATTTTTAACTTCTCACTCTGTACTATCTGGGTAAGTGATCCTAATCGTGTGACTGCGTTCATGTCTGATGAATCTGGTTGGAAACTATAACTTTAAAGTGGAAGTTGCAGTCCTATTCTATGAGACTTGCATCCTGGCGCTTAAGGTGGCGCTAATGGAAACAGCGCTGTAATGGGAGTTATGTATACATCATGAACTGTTATAATTGCGTATCGTATGTGATACTTGGCTCAAGTTGAAACATCTTCTTGCAGAACTGGGCACTGAGATTCTGTTTCTTTGGTTCTTTTCGTATCAAAATGTACGAAACCACAAAGGAGATTAGAGCCAATGGATATCCTCAATGGGCTGGTCCTGCTACTTGATACGGCATTCACATAATTGGAGACCCTTCTATGCCTCGACCCATCGGGGAACTGCTTCTCGCAAATGGAGTATCTCTTCTGTAGTCCCCAATTTTGTTGGTGGGTTATACTTTGGATCTGAAAAGTGTATATTCGCTGGAACAAGATGCATACAGCTCTCTAAAGAGCTGGGTTTTACTAAGAAAAACTCTTGCCTAGTGCAACTTGTGGCTCCACTCTGTGTCTGTGGTTGACGGACTCAGACACATCGGGGATTAGGAGTGAAACCGAGCCGGGAACCCCCAGATCTCAGCCATAATAATTCCCGCTAAGGAGTATTTTCAACACCATGACAACGGAAGTTGGCACGAATAAGCTTTGTACAGTGCCCACCTTCGAATATAGCGGATACGCTACTGTAATGCCCGCTTAGCGGAGGTGGGACAAAGAGAAAACAGGAGTTGATATGCTGGACCTAGAAATGGGTCGCATGTTGGTTTTGTTCAGGTCTGAAGCAGCCATCCTATTCAGGGAAATTTGGATTGGGGCCGAAGGAAGAGAAAGTGCATAGTTATGTGCAGACACAATGGGCGATGGTGGTTTGTGAGAGGCGAGGAAGCAGGAGCATGTGAGCCTGTAAGTGATGAAGAATGGGTATTCGGATACTGGGTCTGGAAATTGGTCAATTGTCAGTGCTGTAGCCAAATATTCACGAATTGAGCTACAGATCAATGAATGTTTAGAACTCGCTAAGATATCCTGTGATGAAGTACAGTGCCGATATTTTTCAACGTCGAAGCTTTTGTATATCATCTGTACGAGCTCAATTCAACTGCTTGTTTCATACACTCTCAACGACCTTGATCCACAGACGTCACATGGCCTTATTAATACAGCTGCATCGGTTCAGAACTTTATATAAAGTTATAGCCATGCAGAGAAGTAGCGGATAGCGGACATGAATGAGAGGTGTTATATCCCGCCAGCGGTACCTGAAGTTGAGTTTTGAGAGCTGTGCACCAAGGTGTTGAGTAGCTGGGTGGAATGTGGTGTTGTTAGACCTAGGATTGTGGAGTTTAGGCTCATTGTTGGCTGCTCAAAGGTGATGTTTCATTTCCAGGTACTGGTTGCCATGGCAGTTTGTAGGCACTCTCGAGAAGCTCCCCCGCCTGGCCCCACCTTAGATCTCTGCCTGGCTCTGCCTGGCTCTGCCTGGCTCTGCCTGGCTCTGCCTATGGCTACGGGCAGGATCCACCAGAGGCCCGCTACGCCCGTGCCCGGTGGCACTGCGGGCTCTGGCCTCAACCGCCTAGCTGCTGTGCTGCTGTGCTGCTGCCACCACCAGCAAGCAGCGGGCTCGCTCATGATGTCAGATGCAGCATTAGCGAATCAGGCAGTCTTCGGCCTTGCAGCTGCATATAAATAAAAATTTATATGCGGTGATCAACGGTTGAAGATTCAAAAATTACTTTACGAGAAACGTTGCGTCTCGGGAGCAATTAGTTATAACGAGGCAACAAACTGATCGTTATCATCTCGCTTACAACTTGCCTTTTCTTGTCATTCCAAGACTCAAGAGTCGACTTCCCCTGGTCTAACAATTCTGGCGTAAATCTCAAACTTCCCCTGGCATGCTTGGGAAAGCCCATAGTATGACGTCTGTGTTCAAGCCCATCACCTCATGTTTGCTTGATTCTGATCTTCCCTTCTCATTCCTCTCAGCTTGCTTTCATATACAGATTCTAGCAGCTACAAGTCATTGCGACCTTCTCTCTTTGTCACGGTGAGCTGCTCCATGCTTCACCAAGAGCCATGGCCGGGTCGCTAGCTGGGAGCATATACACTGCTTGCATTCGCACTTGCGCTGCTTCTCCGAACATCACCGTTCCATCGTTCCAAGTTCCAAGTTGTTCTTTGATCTGTGGTGCACAGCAGCCGTTGGCGACGCACTGCCAACAACCCCTGCACCTAGATCTGCCTTCTTCTCCTTCCCAGCCTAGCAGCACGTCCGATGGAATTAGACGCAAAACGGTTGTCGATCAATCCGTCTCGATGGGTTGGGCAAATTTCCAGCATGGATCTACACAAAGCAGCCACAGAACAAAGGCGCAAAAACTTTAAAAAGCTGTCTGCCTCCTCACATCTGTGGAATCTCCTGGAATAACCTTCTGGCAAGGCTACGTACGTCCCAGTTATTCCGAGCTATACTCCTGTTCCACCTGAATGTACAGTTGACGGCGCCAGGCTGGAATAGAGGAACAATAGACGTAGTCCTGTGTTGCTGGCTTTTGCTAGAGCGGTGTCGGATATTCCTCCTTCTGGTATACTCCATTGGTCGTATAAATGATACACGTTCTGATCCAATTGGTTCCTGGGTTTGGCAGCCAAGTACGGCATCAACTTGAGGTTATCGAATCTGGAGAACGCTAGAGATAACATCTGATAGCACCAGGGCACTTCAGAGCCAACACGCTAGCACACTTGTCACAGGGGAAGTTGTGTTCCCCCGTCGCACATGATGCCCGCGTGTTTACGGAGCGGTTTTCGAAGATCCTCTCCGCAATCTCGAGAGATCCTGTACTGTTATTTTTAAACTTCACCAAACTGTATGATGCGTAAGATCGAAGGTCCGAGCAGCGGGATTAAGAACCTCACAAACAGGCTCAGAAACTCAATTGATCTCTCGCTAGCAGCGCAGGACTAAGTCTGAATAGCGGAGATGGATCAGGTCTCGAGGCAATCAACGCTCAAACAGCTGTGGAGGTCGTGTGGAGTCGGGAGTTGGTATGCCTTGTGAACAGTTTGAACCCTCAATTCGAGGGCCATATTCCACCGGGTATTAACTACTTATGTCTCTTGCTCACGTCGGTATTAACTCTATTGCTGGCTCCCATCACCTGATTTCTCGGCTATATGCGTTGTACCTTTCACCGCTCAATTGTTCTTGATCTCTTCCAGATCTCGAAATAGGTCTTTCTGATCCGAGACTCGAGACGTGAAAAAATAACCATTTGATTACATACCTCCGCTACCCAGCTCATTTGCAATGCTCTGGAATGTTTATATCTTGATAGTACGCCTGAGAGTTCGATTTTCCATGTGCCGCTTTGATAACGAATAGGTGATACCATCATCATCTACTCTCAATCGCTTGTTCTCGATAGAGTAAGCAGTAAGTATCTGGTCGAACAAACATGTGCAACACACCAAGAGATCGTTTGATTACCAACATCTACAGCTGAGTATTAATGGATTGAACGAATCATGGGTATAAGTCTTCTTCTTTTTATATATGCTAAACGATTACAAACAGCACAATGTGTTAATAAACCAGTATCTAACCACTCCTCATACTGAATGCGCAAGGATATAAAAATAGAGCAACTTCTTAAATGCAAATAAAATAGGATAACAACTTCTAAAGTCAACCAGAGTGAGCAAAAGGATACAACGGATAGCTTCAGCTTTCGACAAACGTAGGTAGAAAAGATTTCCCAGTGATGGTAACTCTTTCTCTGAACCGATAAAAATTGCAATGACAAAATGTAGACCTTCAACAAGGCCAGAAGTGAACAACATCAACGCTCCATGTGATGGATGCAAAAAGGATAATGAAATGAATGAAAACCGAAAGTGAAGACCCCAACTATAGTGTGATAAAAATAGGAAAAAACAGCAACATTAAAAAACCACAAACATTAACAGAACCAACATCGTAAAGACAACTTGAGAATATGAGATGAATAGGGTATAGGATCAATTCAAAATACTTTCCAAAGAATTGGATCTTGGTGAAGCAGCAGTAGCAACTGATTGAGAATCTATTTCCTTTTCCTCTTCTTCAGCATCAGTCTCTGATTCATCTTTCTTATTCAGTTTAGATAGGGCAACTAGTCTTCTCCATCTAAACTGACAACCATTAGCAGTTCTGTTCTTGAAGTAACATGAGATCTCTCTCCAACCCAAGTTTCTGACCTCTTTCAGATGCTTCAGTAGCATATCGTCCTCATAGCTCCAGGCATTGCTCTGTCTAGTCTGTTTGGCAACTCTATATTTGGAACTTGGAACGTACACTGGACCAGGAGCATAGTGGTATCTTGGTGTATAAGGGCTCATCTCCACTGGGGTCATTGGGTATGTGATGTTTGGAGATGGGATTGGGTAATAAATAGGACCAGAGGCATGCTGCTGCTGTTGCTGCTGCTGTTGAGGATGTAGAGGAGCTTGGTGAGGGTGTGGATGGTGGTGGTACATTGGACCAGATTGATGGATTGGGGTCATTGGAGATGGTGAATGTATGGTTGGAGTGTAGGATGGTGGTGATGGTGGTGGCTGTGAAGGGAAGATGGCGTTCACGCTTGGTAGTCTTATTCTTTGCTGTTGTGAGATGAACATCATGCTGGGAGGATATTGGAATGTGATGAGTGTGACAGCGAAGGCTTGCGAGGTGTATGTATGTGTGTGGTAGCGAAGTTTAGCAATCGATGGACAATACCTATCAGCAAGAGCCCTAAGTCCGGAGTCGAATTGGAGGAATGTGCTTCTCTTTATATGAAAATTTTTCCAGATGGTTTTAAAGTTTGTACGACCAGGGAAAAGTTATGTATCTGGGGGGAAAGTTCCATATCTACGTACATTCCAGGAACGTACATCACTGAGCGCATGCAAGACAGCCATCGGGTGTTTCTTGAATTGGAAATCCCGCATGGACGTTCAGATAAAAACTGTACATTTAAAGTTGAACGGTTGGGTCCTTGCATTGCAGATCTTTTTTGAGTTTGATTGTCAAAACCGCATAACTTTGCAGCAGGTAGTTGATATAGCACAAAATGGGAGCTCGAAAAGGGAGAACATAGGTGGGATCCAATATGCGTACAAGCGAGAAGGGAAGCTCATATGGCTCGATGAAACTGCTCTGGCTGCCATGGACGGCTTGGCTGATTGGCGGCGGTGCGAAGCTGGCAGGAACTGGGGGAAGAACCTGCGGTGAGACTCAATTCTCAATCCTAAGCACTGGAAGGTATCTTTTTTGGGCTTGAATAGCTTCCCACACAGCTCCTCTGCCTAGCTCATACTGTGGACTGTGAGCACTGGGGCTCTTAATCCGTGACCCCAGCACCGTCCGCAGCACGTAATTCGCCAAGGGCCAAGGGCTCAAGCCCATCGCGGGAGACGCATTTTCATAACTATACCAAGCCTCAACGTTTCGCTAATTTGAACATTCGAGAAAACTACACATCACAGTTCTGACCAAGCGAGAAAATCTAGAAACTGTACGGAGTTGTTCACTACTGTTCACCGCATCGATTGACAGCGCCCGTACGGGCTCTTTTCTGGCGTAACTCCGTCTACGTGGACAACGGTCCAACCAGATGACCTGTGGGTCGATTTACGATGGATGACAGCCTGGCTTGGAGTGTCTTTGGAGTGACAGCGTGACACCGTAGTCATGACGAGCCAGGCATCCATCAGCTATAGAGCTGCTCCTTAGCAGCACCTACATCTTTGCTTAATTAATAATTCGCGAGAGCATCTAGTTGTACAGTGGTAATTATTTAGACTTTCAACCCTACTTAACGGCAGGTTCAGTTCTAATACCTGAACCTTGAGGTGAGGTTATGCCCTTGATAGAGCATGAATAGTTACAAGGGTTTTGTACACTCGTACGAGCAAAATCTAGAAAAGTACTAGTGCCTGACGTACAGTGGTACCAAAGGTTTGTACCCGTGTTTGGACTCGTACTCTATTATTTGGCATAGTGAAGACCTAACTAGTCTGGCATGTGATGTAAAGGTGCTGGGAATTGCTAGAGAAGTGACAGCAAGAGGCTGGCTTGAGCTCAGAAGTCAGTACCGTAAAGGTACATAATCAATGTTGTGGCTAGTGTTACGGGACATCGAGTTCTTTGCGCTGAGTCAGTTAACGTTAACTGTCGCTGATGTTCCACAGATCGAGATCCAAATTGCTTGCTAAATCAATCCAAGATCTGCCCCTCCGCAAGCTACACACAGGACCAGCTTTCGGGAATCTTCAACCTGCAAATTTCAGATACTTCTTTGTTCCTCTACAGCACATTCGAACCGTCGCTTCTCTTCGCTCGTAGTTTTCTGGTGGTTTCTCTAATTTGTCTTCTTCGCTGTAGGTTTTCTCGAGGCGAGGAAAAAAAGAAATTTTAAGCGGTGCGTTGACGCGCTCGCTTTTTTGGTACGCCAGATCGAATTTCACAGCTTACAGCGAAAGATCACAGATCTCGCCTGTGCCAAAGCCGTTAGAGAACTTGGGTTTTGGCCGCTTCTCTGCCATCAAGATTCAAGGGTTCCTTCCTTTGCAGCCAGCTGGAAGTTGGCACCGTTGCTGTGTTGTTTCCTCGCCTATTCGCCGGTGATTCTAGCCCGTTAATTCGCTCGCTTTGCTCTCGCTTATATGTATTCTTCCTACAGTTTAATCTATTGTGCTGCTGTCTGTTGCTGTGCAAGCTCTTGAATTGGTCTCACATTTGAATAGAGGATCTTCGAATCTTGGTCTCACATTTGAATAGAAGATTTTCGAATCTTGGTCTCTGCTGTTTAGCGGATCTCGCATAAGTCACAAAGGTAGGTACCTAAATACTGTTAAGAAAATGGCTGTATCATGGAAACACATGGAAGAATCTAGTAAGTGTAAATAATTAAACTCGATAAGCTCAAGAATACGCTACTGACTGCTTCGAGTGAGATGGCTTTGCTGCTTCTAGTGGCAGCAACTCAGAGCTTATCCCCAGTAAGGCTGTCCCGGATCTATCGACTGGCGAGGCCCTCTCTCTCGATTACACGAGATACATAATTCATCACACGTCACCCATATTCGAGACCCCGTTTCCAATCCATTAAGGAAGGATTAACATCCCGTTCAAGAAAGCATGCCTCATGGTTCGAGCTGGGACCTGCGTGTGAATGGCCTGGCGTTCCATTATGAAGAGAAACACAGGTTGTACGGTGTACCATGTTTTAAAGTTTTTGCAAGCGTTACATCTTACATTGTAGATCATTAGTAATTTTGCTGGCATTTGAGGCAAACGTTGGTATTCTACATAGTGAACATGTGCATACCGATCGACGTCAACACGGAGTGGGTTTGGCCAGAATAGGAGAAACCCTTTAGGCTCGCTTAATGTTGTTAGATTCGGAAGCTGGTACATAAAGAGAGTGTTAACTGGCCCTTTGTTTCATGAAACTGAATGTTTGAGGCTCTATTCAATTTGATTGAAGCCTGAGACACTGTGGGACGTGCTGAGTTGGGGCAAGGACGCGCTGAGAGTGTGGTCAGAGGCCATTTGGGGCTGGCCATCGAGATGCGTCCATGCCCATCTCGATCATTTGTGTCTCGGGCGGCCGTGGTGTTACTCTAGTACTAAACCTCAAGTGATGAGCATAAGATATATTCGTCTAGGTAATATTATGCACCGGCAAGTTCTCGAATTGAGGTTTGGCTGCCAACGAAAAAAATTGTTAAAAAATATCAGTACAGCACGGGCTTGTCCTTGATGTCTTTGAGTTGCTGAATTGCTGATCGACGTTGTTCTCTATTGTTTCATTCAGGAACTCTCATTTCTCCAACATCTTCTTCCGTGGCAAAACTCTCTGAGACACTACATCACCCCAGACTCGGGACTAGAGAGTCTGCACCAATCACTACATGTTGAAGTCATACGCTAGCCGCTCCGATGATGGGACAAGCCTTTTTGAAAGAGCTGCAGAATAAAGTGCGAACTAGCATGATGCATAGTTATGTGGTGTTCGGGTGTAAAGATCCGAAGATCGAGAATCTGGAAGATCTAGCTTTGATTCCTGTAGCCTATAGGCTATAGCCTACCGTTGAGGTTGATCACAAACTGTTTCAACGTACTTTGAGATCACCAATGTTGAATTCTGCCTGTGTTTTTGAATCTTGGATTTTTATATTCCCGTTAACTCTGAAATTGGTTATACAGCTGAACAAAACGGGTCCAATCTCGCTTGGGCTCCTCCAGCTGGAAGACACAGAATTATACCTATCGCTTTAGCCTCTACCAAGCTGCAGTACGCTTTGAAGCTTGAAGCTTGAAGCCCACTTATACCGTAGGTGGATACCTTTCTCCGGTAACTAGCCCTGTTGGGTATGTGATAAGCCATGCTAAATTATACACACCTCTTGGGATCGACACCGTTAAAACGGTCTATTGATAAGTGAGACAACATTCACACTATCTGGAAGGTCTTCAAAAATCAGTCCCCATTCATCTCTCGTCTACGTTGCTGCCCTGCTTAACTTGCAAATGCAGAGCTCGAACACTTAAGAGTACTACAACGTCCTCAGAGCCCATGGGCATAGAACTACTGCACACGATGCAAGCCAGGCCCCCAGCCGCTCTCTGGATCAGCTCATACAGGCTTTTGAGGCAGCTGCCAGGCAGGCCTCACAGAGAGGTGCATGCTCTTTGTGTTTGTTCTGGTTGTGACTTGTAGTAAGTCCATTTGTGAGGCAGAGTTCTCTCTACAACTGGGCTGTTTTTGCGCCTGTCCATTTCCAGGGACTTTTTTAGTGCACTGGCGTACCTGCCAGATCAAAACTAAAATCCGCTCATCTTGCGTAATTTACGAAAGCAAACCACTTGACGAACTTTATACGGTCGTGATTTACTGCCATGACAGAAGTGTCCTACCCTTGACCGCTGTTTTTCATGAACTCCGACCCCTGGTCAATAAACCCTACCCAGCATCCTCTGACCAGGGGCTTCACGGGCTACTAACTAGCTCAACAGCACATCGAAATCGCACTTCTACTCTGGCACAGCTCCCGGGGAAACGTGTCCAATCACACCGACTCACAAATGTCAACTACCCACAGCAGATCAAGAGGAAAGTCCCGACTCTCAACGCACGTCGTCCTCTTCTTGAGTCTCTGAACTCGCTCAAGCCCCGACTTGGAAGCTTCCTAGGGTTTTCTAAATCATGTACGCCTAGTCCTGGGTTAAGTTGACTTGCAGATATGGCCTGTTCAACGGCTTTTTTTACTCATCCTTGGTTATTATTTAACACGTACAGCGTCGTATCAGACCTATTTCCCGTATACCTTGCATTCACTACAAAGAGAAAGGGGTCCAGCCCACTGGATAAATAAACTTTAAACAGTCTTTGGCTTTGTGTGATTACAGTCGATCGGTGGTTTTAGCACTTCGTGAAGCCATTAGTAATCGGGATCGAAAGGTCTCTGATTGATGACCTTCGGTGCTCGAGGCTTGAGGAACCTTAATTAAATGAAGAACATAAGCGAGAGTTTCTTTTTGTACCGGGTCAGATGACAGTCCCTCGTCTAGGGTACTATTCCAGGTACCACTTCTCTAGCAGGGAGAGAAGCAGCCCTACTTTTGAGCGGTACCAACTCTTTATCGCTCACTAGGGTGACTAGTGACTAGTGATAAAGAGAGGCTCTAGAAGCCAATCAAAGTGCTTCAAACGCACATCCGGGACGCCAGATGCATTTGCAGGGAGCGTACTTTTTAGTGATGATTTAGTCATCTCGGGTTTCAGAGACTTAGCTGTGACCGTGATGAGTTCGATGGCCCTTAGAAGCCTACGTAAATTAAAGTCCGTCGAGTCCAGGTTTGAACATGGTCCTTGGGGTGTAGTACGCACAGTGTACAGTGCCTTCATATAAACCAAGTGCTGGCTATTTTTAGCCTGGTAAAGTCCGATATCTTTCACCTCTAGTGAAAACCATCACTACTGATGGTCCGATCTGATGACCATGAGTCCTGGCGAAGAACCAAGTTCTAGACATGAGGCTTACACACTCTAGGCGTACGCGTAGAGTTGAAACTTCAGACGACGCCGTAATGGGGCCGTTTTCATGCAAGCGCACTGTTTTATAATGTACGTCAACGGTAAGTGTCCACCTTGACAGATATTGTCTAGTCCTCTACTAGGTAAAAGTGTTGATCTGTGTGTAATTTTCACCAAATGTGGAGGTGCGTTAGTGGATCGGATTTTTACCAATTATGAGCAAATAAAATTGGAGTGGCGTGCTGTACAAACGGGAATTGAAAGAGTAAAATGGCTGGTGGATTCTATTGGCTGTTCCTACATCATGGTACCCAGCTAGCACTTTAACCAAGCGGTGAATTGAAAAAATTGCAATCTTTTGAAATTTTCAAAATTGTCCATCTCTATTTCTATTTTTTAATTTTGAATTCGTAATGGGTATTTCATATAAAATTTTTCGACCTCAAAATTGATCAATTTAAGCTGATAGATACCATAAAACAAACATTCCGAGAAGAATGAACTAACCCCCAAAACCATACTACAAATTTTGTGTCTGTTATACACATTTTAGTAGATCGGTATTTGAAAGTCATGGTTCACCGAAGGGATTTTTTTCATGAAAAACCGGAGCTGTTGGTGGACGGGGGTGTAGTACTGTTCCAGCCTATGATGTTAGTACTGCTAATAATATTATACAGCTCGTCGTGATCTTTATAGATATATACTCTAGCTAATTAGCTAATTATATACATAGTGCAGTAACTGGGCCTGTTTTGACGCCCGAAGATCCAGTTGTAATTGACATGATATACGTACCAAACTATCGATCTGAGCGTTCGGAGTACAAAAGCATAAAGGTCGTTGCATTAAATGGAGGAGATGATCACCTATATTAGAGTCATTGATCATGGATGTCGTCTCAATATAATCGACCCATACGTTACCAGATCAGTGGGTGCTCTAGGTTTTGAGTAATTTCTACAGATTCCAAGTAACGATCATAATTTCGTAGCAATTTCACAGATATTAAGCACATGGAGTAAGTATTCAATGTATCCCATTGCCATTGAACTAAGCACGCTTATTGGCTTTAGTTTCTGATTTTTTTGCACCAGTGGCGGTTTCTGATTCTTTGATTTCTTCAATCTTTTCTTTGGATGGATTTTCCTTAGGGGCTGGAGTAGATTCACCACCTGTTAACAAACCTAAAAACAAAGATAAAGTCAACAAGATGAAAGTGGAGACGACAACCAAGATACCAGCATAAACACCACCTTCAGCTGGTCTAGTACTTAGAGTTTCCAATGGAGATTCTAAGAATTCTCTGAAATAAGCTTGAGCATCAGTAATATGACTTTCAACTTTCTTAACTAAATCATCAAACACATCAGTTTCTTCTTCATCCAATTTTGGTGGAGTATCTGGCTCAACGGCTTTTGTTTGTGATTCTTTAACAGCCAAGGATTCAATTTCAGCTTTTGGAACATATGTTTCATTACCAATTAGTTCAGCTTCTTTGATAGAATGACCCAAGTAGATGTTATCAAATAGAATATCACTATCAATTGACCATAATTCAAACCCAATACCACCAATTGGTTCCAAGTTAGATGGAGTAGAATCTTCGAAGTAGTCAGGGTTGGCAATTTTCTTTGGTTCCCATTCACCCTTATAATCAGGGTTTTCAATTAATGGCTGTGTCCATTTACCCTTGTAATCAGGGTTAGGAATTTGTCTGGCTTCCCATTTCCCACAACCATGTTGTTGACATTCTGGGTTTAAAATGTATGGAGCGATCCATTCACCATCTTCTTCGTCATCCCAATCTTCTGGCTTTTCAGCTTCTGGATCAATGATGTATTCTTCAGCGTCTTCATTCCAGGCTTCAGGTTTAACATCAGTTGGATCTGGGATAAAACGTGGGGCATCTTCATCCCAATCATCTGGTTTTGAAGTTTGTTCAGGATCTGGAATAACTTCTCTATCATCCCAATCTTCAGGTTTGACGTCATTTGGATCTTCAATTTCTTTTGGTGGGTTCAAGCCTGGAGTTAGGATCCCTTCGGTCAATAAGTTACCAGCTTTAACGATGTCACCATTGATTCTGATTTGGAAGTCTTGATTTGGCTCAATGATCAAAGTGTATAAGTTGGTGGTCTTTGTGACACGGGCAACAGCAGGTAAAGCCAAATGTTTCTCCTCATATTTACCAGTGTTTTGGTCTTTACGACGAATGATGAAGTGAACCTTGTTGGTAGTACCACATTTGTCAGGGCCAAACATGACTTGGTATGGGGTATCATTGTTGAATTGATCCTCTTCAGTTGGCAAACCATTTTGAGATAACAGTTTGACATAAGCACCACCACATCTTAAACCTTCTTGTAATTTGACCTCGTATTGTAAAACTAAAGTGTCGTTTTCATTGTCGAAAGGAGTTGGTAATTCAGCATGAATGGCATGGTGAGCAGATGGGGTCTTCAAGACCAAACCTTTGTCGCCATCGAAACCTGGGAAGGAGGAAGGCTGTTCGACACTCCATTCACCAACGTAGGAGAATTCGTCGTCCTTCTTGGCCTTGGAGATCTTCCACAATTGGGCCCAGTCGTCAGTGTCGAACTGTTCAAAGAAAGATGATGATGATAGTGAGGACTTGTCAAAAGGCGCAAAAGCTGGGTGCTCGACTTCAGCAGCGGCTAAAAGGGCCAATGCGGCAGGGACAGCGACAGAAGATAGTTTCATTGCGGGAATTGAGAGCTGGGAGTGGTTCTTGACGGTGAAGCTGGAGAAAGAAGGTGGAAAGTTTGGTTTTGTGCCACGTAATTTATCGAAATTTCTAGATTAGATCGACACGTTCACCAAACGGTTTCGCGGAAGATGCATACTATGTGAGCAGAGCGCCGCCTACACCTTTACAATAAGGGCTAGTGTACATTGATATGCTATGCTATGTGTTTGTGTGTTCAGGCCTCGACTTCGTCCAGAAGGGCAAATGCGTTTTTTGGTGCGCTTTCCTCCTCGTCTTCACTGGCAGCGTAGATGTCATCTTCCATAGCGTCCTCTTCTTCCTCCAGCTGTGCTTCATCGCTGGCCTTGTTGGTTGGGGTGGAGGCGTCTCTGCTCAGGGCATTAATCTGGTCCCAGTTGGCCTTTCTGGCATTCTGCACCATCTTTGCTCTCAATTTACTCTTCATGATCTTACCTTCTAGACGGTCACTCAGACTTATGGCCTTTTCTAGCTTGTCTTTGGTCAATGTGGCACCTTGTTGCTTGTTCTTGGAGATCTTGTTCTTTTCCTGCTTCTTGATCTGTTTGTTATGTAGTAAGTCCTCGTTCTTCTTGATGGTGGCTCTGATAATAGCACTGGCCAAGTCGGTTTTTTCAGCTCTGTCAACCTTATGCAGCTCTTTGGCTTCTGGCTCGTCAATTTCGTTTCTTCTAGCAGCTCTAGAGTGTTTGGAGACTATGTATAGTGTTAGTAAGCGTAAGAAGTATAATACGGTTGAAGGTCCACTCACTTTTCTTAGCCATCGCGTGTTTATGTCCTTTCCTCTGATCTCTCTTTATCAGTGACAGAATTTTTTTTTTTTCTTATGCGATGAGCTCTTTCCTGAAAATTTTCGGAGATTATGTAATGTAACTATGGGGACGGCAGAATGCCTTGGTGGAAGCTGTTATTCGAGCGCATTATTCCCTTCAAAGTTGTCCAATAAGCAGTCATTTCGGTCAGATCCATAGTGCACACACCAAAGAAGACTCCAGGGCGATATTCGACCGTCAACTCCACCCAAAGTTGCTCATACTCTCAGATCAAGCCACATCTCCCGAAAAACGTTTATAAAATCCAACTCCCCATGAAAAAGCCCACTTCCACTTCTTCCCTCCTCAATTGCCCAATCCCAGCCAAAAATGTCAGGTCCAAGACGTTCTGCTAGAGTCGCTGCCGCAGGTAAGACACAGACCAAAGTCGAGTCGCTTGAAACAGCTAAAGTCTCAAAACCAAAGGCTAAGACCACAAAGAGCACCCCAAAGAAAGAGGTTGCTGACGATAAGGAGGAAAAACCATCCAAGGAGTTGGAAATCGGTGATGCTATCCCTGAATTGACCTTGCTAAACCAAGATGAGGAACTATTGAACTTGAAAGAACTAGCTGAGAAAAACAAGATCATCATCATCTTCGCTTATCCAAAGGCTAGTACCCCAGGTTGTACTAGACAGGCTTGTGGTTTCAGAGACAATTACAACTCAATCAAAGACAAGGCATTAGTCCTTGGTCTATCTGCTGATTCTCCAAGGGCCCAAAACACTTTCAAGACTAAACAAGGTTTCCAATACGATTTGTTGAGTGATCCTAAGAAGGAATTGATCGGTCCATTAGGTGCTAAGAAATCTCCAAGTGGTATCAAGAGATCTCACTGGATCTTCAAAGACGGTAAGCTTGTTGTCAAGAGAATCCAAATCAGTCCTGAAGTCAGTGTTAAAGAAGGTAAAGACGAAGTCTTGAAGTTGGCTGAGTAGATTCTTAGCGCCAGTACTGTACTACTTGTATAAAAAAGTTCCCAAATAAAAACACATGTTGTAAAAAGCAAAACTAAACATCAAACTCCATTATAAACCAATCATTAAACTTGTTGAAATCTTCTTTATCATTATTCAATAGCATCCCACCTAACCAATTCAAATTCTTGATCAAGACCTTGGACTCTGATTCAAATTCACTTCTCTTCAAGAAAATCATCAATTTGAACTCAGAATCCAACTCTTCATTGATAACCTCACTCAACTCCATCAATGATATCAAGGCATTCTTTAGATTGTAATCATTACTATCTTTGAAACCTTGATTGATGAAGATCTTGATCCCAGAATCATTAACAACACCATATAGGGGGTTTTGAAAGAACTTTGTGAAAATTGAAACATATCGTAAATTATATTGCCACTTGGAACTCAAACGGGCAACATCACCTTCCATCATATACTGACTCTCACTCAGTAATACAATGTCCAATGATACCTCAAGTAAGTTTTGATATCTTAAACTTTGAGGATTTTTGATCTTTAGCACATCAGGAGCACCACTGGGTCGTTGGACCCGGGAAAGTAGGATAATAGTGATGTAGTGACAACGTAGAAAGTGACTGAGGATCAACCAATAAGGCAGAGGCTTGGATGTTTTCAGTGTGGGTCAACTGGGATAGATAAAATAGATTTGACAATCTTTTCTCTTTGGACTTTAAAATATTCATGATTCTGATGCTTGTATAGAAAAAAGGGGGAACCAGTTGTGTGTATGGCGTGTGAAAGTGTACCTGAGACGAGCGTTGTTCTTGTAGTGTAACGATTTGGGTGATTTTAACGTGTTTGTGTGACGATAAGGTCAATTTCGGTTTCAGCGTTCCAGAAAAATTTGAGGGTGCGGGAAGCCGTGCTGTGATTTACCGAGAGGCTTGGGTAGACAGACTGGAGGGAAGCGTAATATTCAGTACATTCAAGAAGTAGCCTCAGTGTAATGGAACCAGCTTGCAGTTCCTTTCAAACCAATGTCATTAGAGAAGTTCATGGATATATGAGATCTGCCTGTGATGTAGTAGTACTACTCAAGCGGCATATCGGCACCCTTCCAGCTGAATGAAAACAAACGATACCACTGTTGCTATTGGGCCTGTCATATGCAAAACTGATGCAACTCTGCTCTAGTAGCAGTTTTAGATCCGCAGAGACACTAAAAAGTCCATGAGTACGTACAAATACATGCATAACCACCACTGAGAGCTAGGAGCATATAGCTGATCCTGCTAAATGCTCTTTGAGACTTTGACCACAACTAAAACCAGATCAAGATCCCATCGTCGAGATGGCCCGACCACCTCTCACTAGTTTCAGACAGACCTCAATTCGACCTGAAATTATGCGGGCACCTATCACCAGCCCAGCGACACGAGAAATGTTTCTATAATTAGGAGACAAACCACGCGTCAAAGAGGAGCGCGTTCCACAGAGTCACAAAGTTTGAAACTGAGAGATTCCAGAGATCTAACACTGTCATAAAATGACACGCGCAATGGCTTTGTACCGTTCCAAACACCGCTGCAAAGAGAGGCGATGACTTGAATCTGCATTCTATGCATCGAAGGTAAAAAGAGGCCGAAAAAAGATTTAGCAGAAAAAACCGTTAGCCTTTTCACTTGACTGAGTATAGGCCGCCAGTAGTGCACTGGAGGCTGGAGGATTGCTTGTACTATGTAGAAGCCAACTTTCTCTTCGTAAATATTAGTGCGTCTGTACTAGCTCTCACTGAAACGCCCTTTGGAAGATGATTGAAAACTACGTCAGACTCGGAACTTATTTTTAGAACAATAGAGATGTCTGTTTAGGGGCTGGAATGGGAAGTTGAGGCGAAAGAGGCCGAAGAGTTTGGCACAGATCTGGAATCTGGCACTGCGATGATATCATTGGCGTATTAACACCGCAGTCTTCTTTGTCTGCGCCTTCTTTTCCTTCCATGGTTTCTCTCGCAGGAGCCCTTGCGCCAAAAAAAAGAAACGGGGCTGTCAAGTCTATGACAGAACCAGAGGTTGCCCACGGTTACACCAATTGTTCCCAGAGCTGGACACCAGCTTCCGAGGTCTTCAAGAGCACCATTGTCAGCACATATGTACCATAGCAGAATGATACACGACGAGAGTTGGTTGTATTATTGCTTTTGTGTCTTGTCCCGTCGTGCCTTGGTTATAACGGTCTCCCAGATTGAGCCATGAAATATCGGGTACTATTTAAAATTTGACACTATAGGCTAGCTAGTAGCGCGTTGCATTGAGGCACAGAATAGGAAAGCACCTTTGGAAATCAGAAGTTCGAAGTTAGAGCCGAATACAAAGAGGTCGTGCTCTGCTTCCCATACACATTGTACTCTGCCAGGGATTCCTTCTGGCTGGCGACGTTGAAAGTCTTCGATGTCTTGAGAATGGCAACAGGTATTTGGGGATTGCACGCCACCTCTCCTCCTAGTTCCTGGTTGTGACACCTAAATTGAGCAAATGATCGTCGGTTGATGGTAAATCCGTCCCTGAACGTAGTTATCAACGTGTGTGAATCATTATTCCTGAGATTTGTGGAGGACTAGACTCTTTGAGAAGTCTGTGGGGAAGAAAGCCTCTAGAATCGGGTTGAAGCTTCCCCTGAAGCCCCAATCTTCTCACTCTTCACTTCATGTGAGCGCTAGCTGTTTATATAATCCTTTCACCCCTCGGCTACTGGTTCTTTTCTCTTTAATTTTGGCATGAAAGTGGATTTTTTCGCAGTTTCCTATTGTCTATAGATTTCCTGTTTCGGTCAAAAATGGCATAAATTAGATGCATAAAGAAGCAGCTTTCCGCATAGCCATGCATAAGCCCACATAGCCACTGCACACTAATTTTTTTGGGGCCAAAAAAAACACTCTTTTGCCCTTCAGCCTTCTGTATAAATTAAGTCAGTTCCCTAAATTCAGTTCACAGAAACATGTTGTCCTCTCTATCATCGTACTCAATTGACTAACAATGGTTGCTGAACAATCTACTCAAAACGACGTCGAAGCTCAATCCGACTCTGGTTACATCCCTCCTTACCAACCAAGATCATCAAAGTTCGGTAATGATACTTTCAGAAACCACTTGATTGCCGTCATTGGTGAATTCTGTGGTACCTTCTTGTTCTTATGGACCGCTTTCGTCATTGCCCAAGCTGCTAACCAAGATCCAAATGACCCAACCACTGGTTCTAACCCAGCTAAAATTGTCATGATTGCCTTTGGTTTCGGTGCCGGTGTTACTGTTGGTGTTTCTGTCTTTTACAGAGTTTCAGGTGGTAACTTGAACCCAGCTGTTACTTTAACTTTGATCTTGGCCAGAGCTGTTCCTCCAGTCAGAGGTGCTCTAATGATTCTTGCTCAACTAGTTGCTGGTATGGCTGCCGCTGGTGCCGCTAGCGCCATGACTCCAGGTCCAATTGCCTTTGCTAACGCTCTAGGTGGTGGTACTTCCAAAGCTAGAGGTGTCTTTATCGAAGCCTTTGGTACTGCCGTCTTGTGTACTACTGTTTTGTTCTTGGCTGTTGAAAAGCACAGAGCTACTTACTTGGCCCCACTATACATTGGTATTGCCTTGTTTGTTGCCCACTTGATCTCCATCTACTTCACTGGTGCTGGTGTGAACCCAGCTAGATCATTCGGTCCATGTGTTGCTGGTAAGTCATTCCCTAACTACCACTGGATCTACTGGGTCGGTCCAATCCTAGGTTCCTTCATCTCATTCGGTATCTGGCAATTATTGAAATGGTTAGATTACGAAACTGCTAACCCAGGTCAAGATGCCGACCACTAGACTGGCACTTGGACAAAGGACAAGACATAGCCACTGCTACCTGTCCACCTAATGACTAATATACACTGCTTCTTTTAATATCTAATAAGCCCATCGTAGGTGTCAACGTTTGCACTAGCGCAGAGCCCCTGAGAATCTGTTGATCACCGATTGTTTTGACCGAAGATGATGCTGCACGAAATCCATCAACTTGCGAAAAACCCGTGTGTTTTTGGCAGAAGAATAGGGCTGGCCAAATTTCAAAAGTTTCGCGGAGTGGCAGGTGTGCGGGCTTTGAAAACCCCAAGACTTCGCGAAATGTCGGAGAATTTAGGAATTTGCGCCACCGCACGAACTCGTTTTGTGATTTATCCGGGTCGGAGAAACGAAAAATCGCGACTCACAAGCCACAGCGGAATTGCGGAATTACTGTAATTTTCACCTGTAAAAAAAGCGCAGATTCAAGAGCTGATAGGCTAGATCCGCTGCGGGTACTGTAAGAGGCACTTGCAAACTGTACAAGACACATAGGGTTTTAAACGTAGAGCACGAGTCCCAACAAAAACGAGAGTTGGACAGGTGAATGGAGATTCCAAGTGGCAAAAGAGAGTACCTAAATACGAACCACTTACGAGCACATGGTGGCCCACTTCTCTACCCCAAAGTGACTTTCTCACTCTATTGTCCGCTTGACATATTTTTTGAACGCAGCGAAACACCGCGAACCATCAGCGGATTGAGATACCGTTTTCATCAAAGCGCATACGTCCCCGAATGCAAAAAAAATTCAAGTACGCAACCTTAAAGGTAAAGATCTGGGCAAGTTACACCCACGCCTAGTATTAACGTTAAACGTTCAGAGTTGAGACGATGATCTACACAAGTACGGTGATATAAAACGTAAATCATTATGCTATTTTTTCTAAAATATAGGGGAAAGTCCTTCTATAGATGTGACCACCTCTAGCAAAAAACTGACGCGACGAACTCATTTTCTTTTGATCAGTTCATTGATGAAGTCAATGTCAATGGTAGTACCCATTTCTTCATGATCATCTCTTGGTTCTGACATCAATGGCTTAACACATAACCAACCAATATCTGTCTTGAAATGTCTGCTTAGGCCATCAGCTCTGGAGAATCTTTTACCACAACCCCATCTTGTAACGTTGTCCTTCAAGACACCACCACATTGAAATCTCTTGATACCTTGGTGTAGTAGCTCATGTCTCTTCTTGTCATGGTTTCTGGCAAAAGATCTATCGCAGAAGGAGCATTGGTATGGCTTTTCATCACTATGAGTTTTCAAATGTGATTTCAAGTTGTAGTTCTTCAAGAATGACTTCCCACAATGTTCACAGATGAATTGTTCGTTTTGGACCTTGTTGCGTTTGGTGTATTTACCTCTTTTCTTGATAACTTTGGCTTCTTCAGTTGGGTAAGCATGTGAATGTGAGTGTGGTAGTGAATGTCTGTGATGGTGATGGTCATGGTCTGGGAGTTGGGCATGAGTTAGTGAAGATTTGTAGCTTAATGGTAATTCTAATGGTAGTTGTTGTAATGGGAAATATGATGAAGATGAAGCAATACTTGAAGAAGCAGTTGAAACAGATGATGATAGAGATGGCTCAGCCATGTAGTTGGTTTGTGGTGACTTTGGTTTTGGTAGTTCAGAAGTTGGAGACACGAACTGACCAGAACCCCATTGCTTTTCTTGTGGGATTCGTAAAAATGGTTGGTCTTGGTATGCAGATGTTTGTGGTGGGTATTGTAATGACTGCTGGTACTGCTGGTGGTGGTGTTGTGGATATGATTGTTGTGACTGCTGTTGTTGTGGTGGCTGTTGGTATGTGGATGGGTAGCTCTGGTTAAATGATTGGTTGTATGCAGGTTGTGAATATGAAGGATAACTTTGTTGTGGGTAGGATGGTTGATAGTTCCATTGTTGTTGTTGGTAGGATTGGAATTGATCTTTGTTTAGGTTGGACTCATTGAAGTTACCAGCGTGTTCTTGTGCCGTCATGACTTGACTGTAGTTCACCTTAATCATAGATGGTGAGCTTTTTTCTTGGGGAACTGTATGTAAATAGCGGTTAGAGTTCGAAGTTAACCACCGTAAAAGCAAACAGTTGAATCGTGAAGTTGAATGTCAACGAACCAATGGCAGGAAGCAGACTTGCTTATATAGCTTTGGATCTTGTGGTAGAGTTTATAACAGAGGAGAAGGAGGGAAAAAAACCAGGGATCTGAAGCTCTATTTATTTCCGGCAATTGACGTACCTCTGATCACGACTTGGTCGCATGTTTCTGCAGCTATGCGCGCACTCAGGCATGCCGGTGCAGGCAGCTGGGCTCTCATTGGCTGTTCGAAGTACGACGAAGGACCTAGACCCAGCGATGAAAAAGAAATTTACTCAAGGGCACAAAACACCGCCAAAACAGAGAGATCTATCACTGTCACGTACAGGGTGCACCCCATCACTTGCGAATGTAGTCGTAGTTGTGGACTCCAGCTGGCTGGCCTCATCACAGTGATAGATAAGTCGCTGGGCAACAGTCGGTGAACCATCAAGTGGCTTGTGCTATTCTGTTTCGTGGGATTTGAAAACTTTAGACTGTATCGCCTCGTTATGGCTTCGCCTCTTGAAAGGCCCACGACGCCCTATTAATGGCGGCATCTGGCAACTATTGTGATATGGGATTCTGGGGATTGACGGCGAGTTGAGGGCTGGGGGCTTGTGGAAGAGAAAAGTTTTCCCCGTTGATAACACCCCCAGCAGATATCTGATGGTTTCTGGGCTGGAAAAATTAAATGGCGCCAGAATAGACTAATTCATGCACTACCCACACGCAAGCAACCCAACAAGCTCTCGCAATCTGGACAGGCGAGATCCATCAATAGGGCGATGGCGATCTGGACCTGGGCGTTTGGCCGTTCGGAGGCGTTGACTTACGAGCCCTCAGATACAAGGGGATAATCGCGGCTCAACATCCCACACCCATCTTGACCGTTGACAAGAAGTTTCTCTCATGGATGTCGTAATCGTGTAGGAAAGAGACTACAGAGGACAAAGGGCCTGACGGTACAAACAGCACACCTGTGCGACAAATGCAGTCACCGGTTGGTAAGATCGCCAGGTTTGCTATGTGCCAGTATGATATGTACTGCCCGGAGAGAAACACCGAATTAGGCATCTGGCGCGGGTTTCGGCCACCTTCAGGTGTCTGGCCAGGGCTTAGATTTATATCCCCGAACCGTTGACAAGCTGGCTGCGGAGAAAAAGTGCAGGTGTACCTTGAAAGCCGAATCTAGACGGGTAAATAAAAAAAAGCGCTCTAGTTACGGGTTTCCGGACTTTTAGTCAAAAGCCCAACCTTTTGGTTTCTTTTTAGTACAGGCGGAAATGTGTAGGGGATGACTCCTCCATGACAGCTGGCATATATCCAGAGGGCTTGTTATCATATATTTGCTCATAGTGTGACTTACACCAAGTCAGGTCAACACTCACGCACACTTCAGGAATTTGTTAGAGTGTCTGGTTCACCGAGTTGGCGATTTGTAATCCCCCAAGTGACATCTTGGCCGAGATCAGCTCGCCGCGAGCGTTGCTTAATTTTGCTTTTCAAATCCCAAAGCCCATTTTTGAAGACCGAAGCCCCGGGGAGCAAAATAACACCGACCGTGAGTTTGAAAGTGTTGATGAGTATGGGACTTTAGATTTCTAAGAAGGCTGTGGGGATCAGCACTTCAGTTGATGGAACCTAAGTAGCTAATTTACGAGTAGGTGCCAGACAAGGTTCTTTTCATTTAGTGTGGTTTTGAGGTATTCGGGCTACAAGCCGGTGTTTTTTGAGGGCCGGCCAAACCTCAAATGCCATTTCAAAGGCCAGGGCTTGGAAAAAATCAAAGAAAAAAATCGAAGCGGCATAGCCTAGTTTGCATAATGAAATGTCAGAATTCAACTAATCAACCCACACCTGAAAACTCACTCGAGAACTACTTGTTTCGAACAAAAATGTCACAAGATACTACTCCACAAAGAACTGCCTATGACTTTGACGTCTCAGATGTTATTTTGTACTTGTCTGCCTTCGTGTTTCCCCCTTTCCCTGTCCTGATAAGATATGGCTTTTGCACTAACCAATTTCTGTTAAACGTGCTTTTATCGCTGTTATTTGGGCTACCTGGTACTGTTCACGCTCTGTATGTTGTTTATGTCACAAGCAGAGTGACTGGTATACAAGAGAGAAGGGTTTTAGGGGACTACGAACGTATTGTTGAGAATCAAGAGCCACAAGTGGCAAGTTCATCAAATGCCCCTCCTTCTTATGACGAAGCAACGAATTTTCAAGAACACCCAGCCATCAGCACCGACAACAAAGTTCAAAAATCTTGAATGAATGATCGAGAGTTGTCAGACTAGAGGGAAGTACATTCGTTCTTTAATGACGTCCTAATGAATAATACCCCTTATGATCTTACGCGCTTCATGCTGTAACCGAATCGCGAAATTCTATTTCGAGAGAAAAGCTGTAGCCAAATTCATGAGCCGACCTAACAGGTCTCTCCACGACAGCTCTACCTCTAGAGTTGCATAGAAAGTGGAGACAGTTACAACATGTCTGACCGGAAGAATGAAGACGGTATGTGCGTGTGTGCTGTGAACTCACAACTGGGCATTTCAAGCTAGATTCAAGTATCTGCCTTCTCTCTGAGATGACTTTACTAACATCGTGTGAATCAGAGAAGAGGAAACCGGGGAGGTTTGCCTGGGTTAAGAAGCTGATGCAGCCAAGAAACACGTCTGTATCACACAAGAGCACATCTAAGATTGCTAAGACGAAAGAGATCGAACACCGTGACCAGCTGGAGAGACATCATCGCCAATCAAACCACCAGGAAGAAGAAGCCACCCCATCGCCTAAGACCGCAGAAGAGACCAGCAGTGTGCGTCCTAACCAACAGAGGTCAGTATCACTGGCACCAGAAAGCATCAAACAAGACAATACAAGCACGCTGCCTGTTGTCTCACTGTCTACAATGTCCGTAAGGTCTTCCACGTTCTCAGAGCACTCACTACAATCCACTTCTGCAACTGTGACATCTGAACACCCAACCGTATTCACGAATGCAAGTACCATGGGGATTCCTCCTGCCAGTATAATGGACAGAAGGCTACCCAACCTGACCGGCCATCTATACAGCACAAACAACTCGTCCAATCATACGTTCAACACCACAATGTCTCCTTTATCTGAACCAAACTATGAGCATTGATATTCCTACAGATAATGTGCCTTTGACCTTGATTTTTTTGCTTTTCCGAAAACCTGTTCTCAGTGGCGGCTAATCATTGAAGCTATAAAAACCAAGATTTTTCGATTTTTGTGATTTCACACTTCCTTTTCTATTACCAGAGTGGTTTGCCTTTCAAGAAGAACACTGGACTGAAAATGTGGTTAACTGGTACAGTTCTATGGGCGCTATGCATTGTTGACTTTGCAAACTCGTTTAAAGTTGATAAGCAAGAACTTCCACTTCAAGCTCGTGGCGAGTTCCAAAACAAGCAGTTGTACGTGAATCCAGATGCCGATAACGAGAATGAAGAATCTGAAGAGGATATCAACTACTACAGTCCTGGCTACTACCCATCCCGTTAGTGGTAAACCTGTGTGTTTCAATACTTTCAGTGCAGTTTTACTAACCCTTAGTTAGCCGCTGGTGGTAGATTACAAGGTGTATGGCAAGCTGCTTACGCGAAGGCAAGAGACATAGTTAGTGAAATGACCGTTTTGGAGAAGGTGAACTTGACTACTGGTATCGGTTGGGGTTCAGGTCCATGTATCGGTAACACTGGTGCAGTTCCAAGATTAGGTATCCCTAATCTCTGTTTGCAAGATGGTCCAAATGGTATTAGATTCACTGATTTCATTACCAGTTTCCCTTCAGGTATGGCTACTGGTTCCACTTTCAACAGAGACATCATGTACAAGAGGGGCAAGGCTATTGGTAGAGAAGGTAAAGCCAAAGGTATTGACATCTTGCTAGGCCCTACCATAGGTCCAATTGGGTACAAGGCTCAAGGTGGTAGAAACTGGGAAAGTTTTGGGTCTGATCCTTATTTGCAAGGTATTGCAGGTGCTTTAACTATCGAAGGTATTCAAGAGGAGGGTGTTATTGCTTGTGCTCGTGAGTTTATTGGTAACGAGCAAGAGAGATTCCGTCAAGAAAATGAATGGACAGGTGGTGATTGGGACAGGTTAACCCATTCTATCAATTCTGAGATCAAAGATAAAATCATGCATGAGATTTACCTATGGCCTTTTGCTGATGCTGTTCATGCCGGTGTTGGTTCTGTCATGTGTTCATACAATAGGGTTAATGGCACATATGCTTGTGAAAACTCTTACTTGTTGAATTATCTTTTGAAAGAAGAGCTAGGCTTTCAAGGCTTTGTTGTGAGCGACTGGGGTGCTCAACATTCAGGTGTTGATTCTGCTTTAGCTGGTTTGGACATGACTATGCCTGGTGAAATTTTCGGTGATTGGTGCAGCGGTAAGTCCTATTGGGGTCCACTATTGACAAGAGCAGTCTATAACGATACTATCCCACAGTCAAGATTGAATGATATGGTTAGCAGAATCCTAGCCTCGTTCTTTTCCATTGGTGTTAAGCTACCAAATGACCAACATGAAGAAGACTTGCCAAATTTCAGCTCATGGTCCTTCCATACTTACGACCAGGAGTTTCCATTCCAGAGTTATGGTCCAATCAAACAAACCAATTACCACATTGATGCTAGAGATGAGTTCACTGAAAAGACTGCGTTAGAAACTGCTAGACAGGCAGCTGTTCTCTTGAAGAACGATGGCCATCATTTGCCAATTGGGGCTCACGATGGTGTCCGACGTTTATTGATCGCCGGTGTTGGTGCAGGTGCTGATCCAAAAGGTTTCAATTCCAAAGACCAACAATCCACATACGGTGCTTTGTTTAGTGGCTGGGGTTCAGCTTCGGTCAACGCTCCTTACGGTATCACACCCTACGAAGCTATTGCCAAGAAGGCCAGAGAACGTGACATGGTTATTGACTTTACCACAGACCAATATGACTTGGACCATGTTGATGACATTTCTGAATATGCTGATATGGCTATTGTCTTTGCCTATGCTGATTCCGGTGAAGGCTACATTGAAGTTGATGGTAATTATGGTGATAGAAAGAATCTATCTTTATGGGACAACGCGGAAGAGTTGATTCAGCACGTTGCCAACAGATGCCGAAAGACCATTCTTGTCATCACATCTACTGGTCCCGTTGATCTAGAACCATTTATTGATAATGAGAATATTGTTGCTGTGTTATGGTCAGCTCCATTAGGTCAATTCTTTGGCACTGCAATCGCTGAAGTTATCTTTGGTGAAACAAATCCAAGTGGTAGATTGCCTTTCACAATTGCTAGAAAGGAAGATCAGTATGTTGATATTGTTGACAAGATTCCTATCAAGGGCAAACCTTACGATGATTTGAACAGACTACTTGACTACCGTTATTTTGATGAGAATGGCATTAGACCGCGTTATGAATTTGGTTTTGGGTTATCCTATACTAAATTTGCCTTATCAAACCTTGCTATCAAAGAAGTTTTACCTCCAACAACTGACTTGCCATATCCGCCTCCATACTTGGATGAATACGTCTTTGCTGAAGAGAAATTACGTGATGTCGATGATGCACTATTCCCATTCTCAGAATTTACACCAGTTCCAGGCTTCATCTATCCTTACCTATTCAATGAAAAGATTTACAGTGTCAATGAATACGAATATCCCGAAGGCTACACAGAAGAAGAATGGTACAAAGAACCAATTTCAGGTGGTGGCTTGGGCGGTAATGATGCCTTATGGAACATCTTGTATCAAGTCAAGGTTGAAGTTACGAATATTGGTGAAATGGAAGGGTTGTTTGTTGGTCAGCTTTACATTGATTATCCTTTGCATGATGGTGTAAAGACACCAAGACAGCTAAGAGGGTTCGACAAAGTGTTCGTCAAGACTGGTGAGAAGGCTAAGTTGACCTTCGACATCCTAAGAAGAGACATCAGTATTTGGGATACTGAGGAGCAAAGCTGGACCATTATCCCTGGTACTTACAAGTTGTATGTCGGTTCCAGTAGCAGAAGATTAGAACTAGCTGGTGAAGTGGAGATCCTATAATACCTATTGCTACCCAAACAAAAGATATAAAACACCCGGTGATAAAATCGTAGGTACCTTCTGAGTGTAAATTTTATAAAACGAGTTCGCGTATTTTTAGTGCCCTAGATTTTTTTCATGGAAAAAAAAATCCAAGAATGAGGTCTAGATGAGCTTGAGTCTTCACTGATAAATCATAGGAGATGTCACTTCCACTGTCGGCAAAAACCCAAAGCCCCGAGTCCTATGTCTATACAGAGCTTATTCAGACCTATCTTGGAAAAAGAGCTGCTCTAGTGGTCTCAACATTGATCAGTTATGGTAGATTGGACATCAAAGAGCTTTCTAAGAGAGCATCGATCTCACCAGTGATTGTCAGAAAGACATTGGTCAGTCTGTTACAGCTAGGATGTATATGCCCATGGGAAGAGAAATCACCAAGAGGCGCTGTCGCAACATACTACAGTTTCAAAGAAGATGGTGCTCTAATGTTGTTGTATTCTGGTGAAATCATTGCACACATCGAAGCCATTTACAAGGACGACAGAATTGTCCAGATCGTTCAAGATTTCCTGAGCTTGGGTAACTTGACAATCAGAGAGTATTTGGCCTCATTTGGTGCTGCTGATGCTGAAGAGACTTCACAAATTGAGAGACACTTCCTGAAACTAGTAAACGACAAATATTTGGTGCCTGTTGACAAGACCCATTTCACTACAATGAAGGACATGTGGATGCAAACATACAAGAAAGCATATTCAAAACTGCCAAAGACAGCCACAGTCAGTGAGCTGAAAAGAGCTTCCGAGGCAAAAGCGAATGCTAAGCTAGACTTCTTCTCCATGCTGAATAACGATCCAGAGACTCTGTTCGTCAAGGATAAGACAACCTCATACCAAAAAGTGAATCCAAACTTGTCCTTGGGCTTCAATCTGAAGAGATTTTTGAAAGCTAAGAGAAGCATCCAATTGACCCAACTGTGTTCCCATAGAATTGGTAAGATCACTTCTACTATTTATCAACATGCATTATTATCAACAGAAAAACACTCACCAGATGTCGTTAACCCACTGTTCCAAATCGGTCTAACCAATGAAGAACTACACGCCAACAGAGATTATGAACCAAAGTCCACCAACATGTTCAGTGCAAAGGACATTTTGAAAACTTTACCAAAAGACATCAATTTGAAAGATACAATCTTGCATGGCCCACCAAAGAGAAAAATCAACGGGGATGGGCATAACGGCGGTGGCAAACGTGTCAAGACTGAAGGCGGGTATCTATTGCCAGATCTAGATGCTATTGAAGAAGATGCTGATGATGATGATGAAGATTTTGATAACATTCCTGCAATTGTTGATCAACATTTGAGAGTTTTAGTTTCATCTCCTATCCCATTCTTGAAGAAGGCCACCAACGGTCTTTATTATGTTCCATACCCTGAACTGCTTCCACACTTGAAGAGAGCTGTCACTGACTCCATCCTATCTGCCACTCTAGGCCCAGCCTCAGCAAGAATTCTTCGCTGTGTTAGAGATAATAGACTGGTCTCAGAAAAACTGATCAATTCTACTGCCCTACTGAGAGAGAAAGAAGCCAGAGCCCTGACATCCAATCTTGTCAAATTCAACTTTCTTCAAATCCAAGAAATACCCAAATCGGCTGATAGAGCAGCTTCAAAATCTGTGTTTTTGTTCAGAATCAATGAAGCGCACTGCAATTCTTTCTTGAGAGAGAACATTTGTTGGAACATTGGTCAACAGCTGGAGAAGATCAGCTTCCTAAAGCAGGAGAACTCAACTTTGGTGGCCAAAATCAACAGAGATGATGTTAAAGGTAAAGAACTAGACTATCTGCTACCTAGTGAATTGGCACAGCTGAAAAAGTTCAACGACAGCCAGCTTGAAATGAGTGTGAAGGTCCACAGACTGGTCTCGATTTGGGAAGTTTTCAAGTTTTATTAGTGAAACAAATAGATAGAATCGCTTAATCTTGAATCAATTTTGTAGTGTACCTGGCCGTAACTACTATTTGCGTTGTCGCAGTAACTGCTCGCCGAAAAAGGAAATTCGTAAACACCAGAATTTTTGTGTGAAAACGCAAATTGGAAAAATGTGACAAAAGAAAGACACAAAGTTCCCCTGAGAAGCCGTTGTTGACCACAGAAAACACACACTACAATGGGAAAAAACAAGAAAAAGGCTGCTACACAAACTCAAACCGCACCAGCCAAGGCAGCTCCTGAGAAACAGGAAGAGACAGCATCATTCACAAGCTTACCAACAGAACAGATCAATAAACTTCGAGATGCATTCCAGCTCATAGATAACAACAACGATGGGAACATTTCTAGAGAGGACCTACAGAAGACATATGAAAGTATCGGTAAAGAACTCAAAGAAGAGGATCTAGAGGCGATGTTTATACAGTTCAAAGACGAAATTAGTTTCACAGGTTATCTATCGCTGATATCACACGAATTAGCCGAACTTCCTAATAGAAATGAAATCATGAGAGCCCTCAAGGTGTTTGACAAGGACGCTGAAATCAATGCAAAAGAGCTGAAAGAGAATTTGTTAAGCATAGGGATGCCTGCCTCAGATATTGATCCGGTGTTGAATGCCTTCAAGAGTGAAAGAATGAACGGTGATCAAATGTTCATGGGTAAAGACTTCTTGCAGTTTGTTTCAAGTTGATAATTCCTCGTTACAAATTCCATATACCTTTCATTATTAAACTTTTTTGTAGCCTTTATTATACACTTTAAACATCAATATCAACAATTAATTCGTCACAGCCCCAATCCTCGTAAGAACCATCTGGTAGGTATCTTCTAATGACCAATGGGATTTTCTTTTGAGCCAACTCTTTGATAGCAATTTGTAGAGGGTCAGTCTCACCTTCCAAATCCACAAGCACAGGGGCGTTCATGGATATTTGTAGAGCTCTGGTCCCTAGGATTCTAGCTCTTTCGTATTTGGTCATGTATGGGGTGGTGTTTCTTTGGTCCTTTGGAATGGCAAGCTCCTTGTTGGTTTTTCTTCTTTGTTGTTCAGCAGAGAAGTCGTCTGGACCAGTACCACCGTTCACAATAGTTCTACCATCTTCAGCGACTTCAGGTTCTTGTTGTAGATCTTCGTAGTCAGAGTTGTATTCTTGATCGAAATCGGCAAAGTTTTCACCACCGTCGTTGAAACTGGGGTTGAGAGTTAGTATGCGGAAAAGTAAATAGAAGATTGACTGCTCTATGCCACTTACGCGTCTTCACCGTAATCGGACATGGCGTTGTTTGATGATAAAGATGTCCTGTTTCGCCTTGTAAAGTCTATCTGCTTTTTTTCATGGAAAAAAATTTCGAGAATTAACATGTGTTACGTAAGCATGCTGGTTACATAATCAAGTTTCCTGTCAAATTTTCCAGATAGAAAAGTTTAGCATAAGTTTATCTTACGGTCTTTTGTCACTGTCAAAATTTGGTGCTGGGAACTGCTGACTGCTGATTTGATGAGTGAGAATTCTGGAAACAGCTCTAGGGGCCGCTCAGACTCGGTGGTGTCGCTGAACTGCGGGCTGGCGACGCCCACAACTCCCCGTTCGAGTGCACCTTCCTCACGGTCTTCCTCATGCTCATCGCGTCCCAAAATCTACGCCTGCGACTATGAAGGCTGTGAAAAGATCTACTCACGTCCATCGCTGCTCACACAACATCAAAGAACTCACACAGACTCCAGACCGTTCACCTGCAAGGAATGCGATAGGGCATTCTTCAGAGAAGATCATCTAAAGAGACATATGTTGTCACATACAACTGAAAAACCATTCAATTGCTCTACATGTGGTAAAGGCGTCAATACAAGGCAACAACTGAAAAGACATGAGATTACTCATACGAAGTCTTTCAAGTGCGAGTACGAAGGATGCGAAGAAAGTTTCTATAAACATCAACAGCTAAAACAACACAAGAGATCTGTCCATTCGAAGGCACCGGTTTGTGATGAATGTGGTAAGACCTTCCCAAGGCCATATAGGCTTGCAAACCACAAGGCCAGATTTCACGGTGCTTCTCCAGCCTACCAATGTGACTTCACTGGCTGTTTACTGAGCTTCAAGACCTGGTCAGCACTTCAACTACATATGAAAACTGACCATCCAAAACTAAAGTGTGAAGTTTGTGGGAAGCCCTGTGTTGGTGAGGAAGGGTTGAGAATGCACATGTTTGTTCATGACGATGCTAAGGCAGTGAAGCTGTGGAAATGTACAGAGTGTCCCCTAGATTTCCAGAAAAAGGATGAACTGATCATTCATTGCAAGAACCAGCATAGTTTCATTCCTGCTAGTATCCAGCAAATGGTCGATGATAAGAAAGATAAGAAGATACTGAGTACAGAGAGGGTTGAAGTTCTACTGGAGAAGAAAGCCAGTGCGTTGGACTTACTTTTGAATTCAGTGAAAGCACCGGAAATCAGAATCCCTTGTACCCACAAGAACTGCCACAGAGACTTTGCCAAAGAGTTTGATCTGAAGCGTCATTTGCTGTGGCATGACAAACAAAAAGAGAAGTTATCAACCGATTTAGGGAATAAGGAGGAGATAGAGATGGCGTTGAAGTTGATGAATTAATGACAATTTGACTTGGTTTTAGGTAAAAAGGTACTGGCGTTAGAGTAATTTGGATAATTAATGTTTTGTTTTATTTCATACACTAATGTAGCAGCTGTATTATTTAGGTAGGTTCATATCACTCATAGCAAATAGTAAATCATCGTCATCATCTTCCTTGGTACTGGTTCCAATCTGGTCTTGCGATTCTGAAGCTCTATGCATTTTGGCATGTGTCGTAGTTTCAGCGATGGTTGGATTGGAAGGGCCAATGCTAAAGCTTCTATGGGATCTTGGTTTTGGTGAGATTGAACTATGATGTGTTAGGGGTTGACTTGTGTTGCCTCTAGTTTGATCAGCAAGTAATGATTCAGAACTGCTGTTATGGTCCAATCTCTTCATTGGTGATGTTGAAAGCTGTTTTAAAGATTGAATCAATGAAGCATGACGAGGTGGTAGCCCTGTGATTGACGGTCTTGGAGATCTTTGAGATGTAGAAAACAGATTTGATGGTGGTTGAGGGGATGTTGATTTGGAGTACATACTGGCCGTCATACTTTCACCTAACTGATCATTTTTGGTCTTCATCAGTTGGAATTTACCTAATGTGTCTTGGACGTTTGGAGAATATGACAACTTCAGATCTTGTTTACCTTCAATTAGTTTAACAAAGTCATTCAAGTCGGCATCTTGGATCGAATTGGCACGGAAACTGCTTGGTGTATTTCTATCAATGCTTAGGGGAGTTCCACTTTTCTCAACACTTGATGATCTTCTCAAACTAGAACGACGTTGGATTTTGAGGAAAGACGATGAGTATTTTGGTGTGCTCCCACTTGAGCTGAGTTGTTCATTTGTTGCATTGTTTCCAGGGAACATCATAGCGTGTGTTGAGCCAACAGATGAAGTGATTGATTTGGGAATGGAAGCATTTTGAGCACCTATGGAGCCTGATCTCTGAATCTTCAAAGCTTGAACAATAGAAGCACCCGAATCATTTCTTGTCAATGGAGATGTGCTTGGAGGGGATGCGGCACCAGCTTTGAAAGCTTTCTTCAATGTGTTGGAGGTCAGGTTTCTCGTCTTGTCAATGTGTAGGAAATGAGATGATAAGGTCTCTTCATTATCTATCAGTTCAAAGTCAACATGGTTTCTATATGACACCGATATTTTGAGTGTACCAACAGTAGTTGAGACTGGGGTGATGACTTTTTGTGTCAAATGATCTTCAGTGGTGTTCACAATTGGTTTGCTCAATCCAATCCTCCCCTTAGAAACGATCGGTCTGTTACCATCCAAAACCCTGAAGCCAATTTTCAGTGGCGACCGTGTCAAATTGACTTTGCTAAGCCTCTTCTGCAGTTTGTACAGGGGTAGTAACTTTGTGATGGTGTATAGGTAGCGGAACATTATGATCAGCTTCTTGTATAGCAGTGGTAGCTCCGTGTTGACGTCATTCGAGCCGGATGGGTCCAGTTCTATCAGCCATCTCTCCATTACAATCTCTGACTTCTTCATATTGATATTCCAGGGATTCTCCTGCTCGTCTTTGAGCACAACTGACTGTTTGATCGTGAGCTCCCGTAGATCAAGGTACGTCTCTATCACAATAGGCGAAGTGTTCTGTGTGGACTTCCATGGTTTTAGATCTTCTCTTGGGCTATCAAATGTCTCCAGATTGAACCACTTGTTAACCTTGATGTTTCTTGCCGTATCCTCAAGCTCACCAGCAGACCGGGATTGTATAATGACATTGGCTGCCTTCACAAAGAAGTTCTGGATCACTTGCCCCAGTTTATCCTTCTTATTAGACATCACAACCTTGTAAAAAGAATGGACATGTGACCAGGATCGCACAATAAAGCTGCAGTTGTACCAAGTGTGGGTTGGTATGGTACTTCTGAGTCTCTGAAAGTGGCAACTCCTTGTTTCTGGACGTGTTTAGGGAAGTGGTGTTGTTTCAAATTGTGACGCTATTTCCTCAAACAAAATCGTTATCGGTGCGCCGTGCAAAACACCCGGACACCATACATATAAACTTCGGCTATAAATAATCACAGAGAGGAAGTATACTACAGCTGCAGTTTACTTTTGAAGAATATACAACCTTTATAATCTTTATTTCTGCAATCTATCTTACAATTTCCCCCTCCACACGTCTAAGTATAAGTCTAAGAGGCAAGAAGAACTCCAGGCTTGTGTTGGAGAAGAGTCACCACACAACTCACCATCTTTGTTAGTCAACTCTGTCAAACCAGCCCATGGACTCTCCCTGATCCATTTGCCATGCTCTTGTAGTTTATCAAATAGTTCTCTGTATAACTTTGTGCTAACCTCACCATCGGATCTCAAATACTGAGCATCGTTGGAATTGAAGCGATGGAAGGCACGAATGAAGTAACCAAAAACCCAAACCCATTCTGGACCTTGATGATAGTTACGACCCTTTGAAGTAGCAAAGTCAGTGGAGTCTTCACTGTTACGGTAATAAGGCCTGTAATTCAAGTCTGATGGATCCAAAGTTCTCATACCCAAAGGACCTCTAATGACGTCATCGGCCAACTTCAAAGCACTAACAGCACGTTCATGTGTGAATAACTCTGGAGCTGCAACCATAGCGATTGGGAAGTTTGGTCTTAGTTGATAATCTTCATATGGTTTACCTGATTTGTACAAGTCTTTGTAAATACCACGTCTGTTGATGATGGTTGGGTCAACGTTGAATTTGTGATCTTCTGATGGGTCAAGTGGGACATAGAAACATTTCTCAAAGTTGTTTTGTAATAAAGTGTTCCATTGTTTGAATGTGACTTCTTCACCCTTCGATGTCTCAGGAATTGAGGTGTATTGGAATAAACCCTTCTCATTCAGCTCAATGACAAATCTTAAAGTACTTTTCAATAAACCGTTGATTTCGACTGCAGCACCATCTCTTGGAGTGCCAGGAATACCTTTGGAGTTGGCCTTCTCGCTTTCACCCATCTTATCCATCCAAGTACCACAGTTTAGCTGGGAACCACCATGGACTAAACCAGTTTCCCAGTCAACATGGACTTCAACATTGAAACCTTCATCTTTCATTTGTGAATCAAGTCTTGGGCCTGCATTGGCTTCACGGTATTGAATACCTTTAGCATGACGGGATAAGATTTCATAGATAATATCTTCAATTGATGTTTCATAACTGAAGGCTTCTGGGTCATCATGGGTAATGTATCTATCATCCAATGGGAATCTTCTCTTAACTTTCAATTTCAAGATTTCTTCACCACCTGGAACAATTTCAACATAGTCCTGGATACATTGTAAGAAGAACCAAGCAGCGTCACGAGCGTTATATCTTGGATTTCTACCAGCATCTAGTAAGTTTGGAATCAAACCATGTTTCAAAGTTGAGGCAAAGTTCAAGATATGACTCTTAGCATCATCAAATCTACCAGTAGCAAGCAACAAACCTCTAACAGAGATGAACACATCACGACCCCAACATCTCATATAGTCATAACTGAAATGAGGCAAACCGGCAGCTAAACTTGGAAGTGATTTCATAGGTGTCAATGAAGTTGATCTCATATAACCAACCATTTGAATAGAGGTCAAAGCCAATCTTTGAATGAACAAATTACCGTTCTGAATGTCTGAGTTGAACAATTTCAAAGCTTGGAATCTCAATGCTTCATAGGCAATACCGACAACCAATGCAAAGTAACGAGGCACTAGGAAGAATGGGACATCTTTGATACGTTGGAAACGATCGGTTAACCATTTCTTCAAGGAGTCAATACCATCACCATCGCTGAATTTACCCAATCTGTCAACAGTGTAGTCCAAAGCCCAATGGCCGTTTCTCAAATTCTCAGCAACTGGATGAGCCAGATCATTGTTTAGGATAACATCACGCAGCACTGAAATCCAACCTTGTAAACCAGCATAGACCAATCTACCATGATTTGGAATGTCATAAACACCATCCTGACCAGCACTGGCATCACGTTCTTCAGATTCACATTTGTACAACAGATTGTTCAAATCATACAAAGTTAGACCCTTGGTAGCTTCAATAGCACCATTTCTCAAGAAGTCATCCAGTTCAGTGTCAACGGAATTGAATTGTGTTTTCAAAACCAAAATCGAACCTTGTGGGAAATGAGATGGCAGAGTGATCTTGGTATCACCATTGATTTTCTCAATGATTGGCTGTGCAAGATCATTAACCTTCACTGGAACAGAAGTGATCTTAGTTTCATCACGAACATAGTCACCAGTTTTCTCCAAGTAGTGACCAAATTCAAATGAAGCACTTGTACCTTTCAGAACAATTGGTTGTAGTTCTTGATGTCCTTCTTCTTGAAACTTTGTTCTAGAGATTAGGAACCAACCATTACCACCTTTAGCATTAACTCTTTGGAGAGTGATGAATTGGCCTTCATGATGGACATGCATCTCATGATCTTCACTGTTCAAACTGGAATCTGAAATACTCTTTCTGATCTTGTAAAGTTTGGACTTGATACCACCAATACCAGAACCATAGGTGTAAGTTCTACTCTCATTGACCACATCCAACAAATGAGGATAACATTCATCATAACCAAAGACAGAACCAACAGCAGTGGAGCATAATGAGACCAGAGCAGCATTTGGTAAAGTGTCTTCAACAGTTCTCTTATCATACGGTGTTTCATTGTCATGAGTACAGTCCATGAATAAGGCATGCGTCTTTGTTGGCTCCAAGATTCTTGGGATTTGAACTTCAGATAAAGTGTTGTCCACTGTAACGTCAGAGTGTGGGTAGGCAAAATCATCTAATGGAAGAGGTTGGAATGAGCCGATAGGTAAACCAGCGTGTCTATGAACCAATCTTGATAGCTCATCGACTGACCAAGCTTGCATTGCTTCACGAATCAAAGAGGAGATACCTAGTCTCTCAACAAACAAGTTGTCCATCTCTTCAGAACCTGTGAATAATTCAGCAACAACATACAAATGTGGGTTGATCTTTCTGGCAAGGTCTAAGTAGTATTCACCAACATGCAATGGAGTGGAATGACAATTATCAATTCTGAAACCATCAAAGATCTCAGCATTGATCTTGACGTATTCTTCAATTCTTGACCATAAGTATGGAGAGTCTTCAGGGCCTGAACCATACCTTAGTTTAACACAATCACCCCAGATGATGACTTCTCTGAGCAAGTAACTCTTTGATCTATCAGATGCAAAATCAACCAATGGATTACCGTTCCAAATCCAACCGTTGTTAGCCAATTGGTAGTCTTTACCATCAGAACCAGTGAATCTAGTGAAATAAGGTTCAGATAATGGGGTCTTAGAAGTGATTTCACCGAGTCTTGGACCATGCTCATCGATTCTTAGGTATTTGATTCTGTTGAATAGCTGTTCAAGGATGTCTTCAATGTCTGTGTCATACTCTTTGTACAACGGTAGGTTGATCTCATTCAACAAACACTCAGCTTTTGATTTGATTTCATCGAATGAGTTGGTTTCATATACTGAATTCAAGATCTTGGCAAATTCAAGAGGATCAATGACATTGGAATAACGTTCACCTAGTTTGAAAGTACCAGCTTTTTCAGCAATGAATTTCGATAGTTTGACTATTGAGCCCTTGACATCATCTGGAATGTCAACTCTCCCCAATTCATCAATTGAAGTAGAATTCCATAGTTTCTCTAATTGGGTAAGAGTGGATTGAACATTGACAACGTAGAACTCCCACAGTTTCAATTCACTGATGACATGTGTCTTGATACCTTCCATGATCTTTAGCAAATCTTGAACGCCATTCAGCACTGTTGGGAAACCCAATTCGGATAACTTAGAACTGAATTCTAGCAATTTACCATCTAGCTCAATAGCAGAGATCAAATGAGGAGCAGTCTCGGCATTGTAACCGGCCTCTGGGTGTTCCTTCAACCAAGAAGAGTTGTTTGCTGTGTGGTTGAAGACGACATCAGTGATTGATAGCAAACCTTTGTCCTCATGCAACTTTGTAACCAGGGTCTTGACATCTGCAATGTCTTTGAACAAGCCGTTGTCGAAGGTCAATTGGTCGTAGATGGAGTATGGAGAGTTAGATTCACCTCTTTGTTGTAGTGGGGTGAAATGTAGCATGTTATAGCCCTTGTTCTTGATCTCGTCAAAGATAGCATCCCAGTTGGATCTTGGACCTAACCATTTGGAGACAACAGACTCTAAGGCGATGGAGTTCATAGGTAGGAACTTGCCATTGATGTAAAGGGAAGGAGGCACGACGAAGTAGAACTTTCTGGTGGTCTTCAATTGGTCGTCGGAGTCTCTGTATGACAAGTAGTAGTTGTAGGCGCCCGGCTGGAATATCTCGACATCGATTTCAGCGTCCTTGGTGAAGGAGCTAGGAACGACGAGCTTGGAGTACTTCTCCCTGTCGAAGGGCTGGTCACTGTCCTGGGGAGCGTTGATCCACACGACGCCGTCACGGGCCACTGGGCAGGAGCCTGGGATGAACAGGCGGAGCTTGAAGAGCACGTCGCCCTTGTGGTAGTTGGCAGGCAGCGGCACCGCTGGCAGGAACACGACGCCGTTGGCGCCAGCGCCGGAGCCGTCGACTCTGAGCAGGACGGTGGTCATGGCGGCAGGTGGTGTCTGGAGGGGTTGGTAGCTGGGCGGCTGTTGGGTGGCGTGGAGTTTACAAGCTGAAAGAGTTTGCAACTGTTTACAACTTTCAGGAGCGATTGTCGTCCGCATGTTGCTGTCAGATTCTGGAGATCGCGAATTTCGCTTACATACTACAGCAGCTCTTGATACGTAACTGATAAAAAGCAAAGTACTATCCCCTGGGGCTTAGAACAATTGGGCCAGTTGACTTAGGACGTATAGGCCTAGCACAACAAGGGCTAGCAAGAAGGCCACAATTGGACCGGCACCGTATTTGTAGATGTACAAGTCCTTCAATTGTTCCAAGTATTGGATCATGACTTTACTGGACAGCTTGGATTCACCTTCAGTTCTGACACCGAATGAGTAACCAAATTCACCAATTGGTTGGTCCTTAGGTAATGGTAGTTTAGCTAACAATTCCAAAGCGATCTTGAAACCAGCAGCGTTGATGTCCTTGTCGACCAAGTACTTTCTTTGTAAACCAAAGAAACCACTCATTGGATCAGAAGCAGATGTCAAAGGTTTAGCCAAGATTCTGGCACCAGAGCTGATGACACGACGGTATAATGGCCAGTCTTTGTCAATACCAACACCATCAGCGTATCTGGTACCGATGACGAATGGGTGAGCTCTTAGTTTCTTCAAGAAACCTGGAACTGATTCAGGTGGATGTTGTAAATCAGCATCCATACAGACCAAGTATTCACCCTTGGAGTCATGGAAACCTCTCAAAACGGCAGAACTTAAACCTCTTTCGGTGGTTCTGACGATGATTTGCACGTTGTAGCCTTGTTTTTGTAGAGCTTCAACTTCTTCAACAGAACCATCATTGGAGTTGTCATCAACAAAGATCAATTCGGTCTTCTTGGACTCGGCGTTGCCCAAGGCAGCAAAAAGTCTCTTGGTCAATGGAGCAATGTTTAGCTTTTCATGGTAAGCTGGGACAACAATGGAGTTTTCAATAGTCATTTTTAGCGGAATATGAACAATGAAAGAGGTGTTTTGACAGGAACTTGGTACGTAATGTTTTCGTGTTCTTTTTCTGGCGAAATTCCAACTGAAAATTTAGCGCATTGACACTAAAAGACAAAGCAGAAACAGCAACTGTAAGCGCAAGTGCGATATCTATAGAATTCTGTTATGCTCAGGCTGGAGTGATTATAGAAGAGAATCCAGATATACCTTTAGATATCGTTTCAAATCTCTTCAATTAGCTAAATTTTGCTCTCTAGTGGAAATCCATGCCGGAATTGACACGCTTGTTATGAGCTCCGGCACCTGCACGTGATCTTCCACCACCCCGGAATTCTCCTTTCGACTCACCCAATCAAAACACAGGAATTTTCAATTATACTCGAAAAGCTGAAAAAAACGAAAAGTGAAAAAACAAAGGCTCGAGTAGCTTCGAAAGATCAAGTTCCACTAAACCTCCACTTCCACATCAGCAATGTTCAGAAGAGCTAGTTTGCAATCCACCAGAGGCTACGCCACTAAGGTCACTGCCCAAGACTCCACCGGTAAAATCTCATCATTAACCGTTAAGGTCAATGCTGGTTCCCGTTACGCCCAAAAAGATGGTTTATCACATTTACTATCTAGATTCAACTTCCAAAACACCAGACAAAGATCTGCTTTGAGATTGACCAGAGAATCCGAATTACTAGGTGGTGAATTCAAATCATACGTTGACAGAGATGCCATCTACTTGACCGCCAACTTCCTAAAGGAAAGTTTACCATACTACGTCAATGCTCTAGGTGACGTCTTATACAAAACTTCTTTCAGACCACATGAATTACCAGAAACCGTCATCCCAGCTGCCAAATACGACTTATCAAAAGCTCTAGCTACCCCAATCTACCAAGCCAACGAAGCCTTACATGCTCTATCTTTCAGAAAAGGTTTAGGTAACCCATTATACTACGATGGTGTTGAATCCGTCTCATTAGATGAAATCAAGGCCTTCTCCGACAAAGTCTACACCAAAGAAAACATTGAAATCATCGGTAAAGGTGTCAACCAAGGTGATTTGCAAAGATTCATCCAAGATTCCACTTTCCACCAATTACCACAAGGTTCTTCATTATTAGAATCATCAGCTCCAAAATTCTACGAAGGTGTTGAACAAAGAATCAGAGCCACTGGTGAATCAGTTGCTGCCATTGCTGTCCCAGTCAAGACCTCTGAATTTGCTGCTTACGAAGTCTTATCCCAATACTTGACCTCTCCATTATTCCAATTCTCATCTGCTGTCTCCGAAGCCAAATTGAACAAATACAACCAAGCTGGTCTATTCACTTTATTCGTTAAAGGTGATGCCTCATCTGTCTCATCTGCTATCAAGAAGATCACTGGTGCCTTGAAAACTGGTGTTGAATTAAAATCTGCCATCCCATACGCTCAAACCAAATTAGCCTTAGAAAACGAATTAGCTTTGATCCCAACCGAATTGGACATTACTAAAGTTGATAACTTCAAATTAGGTAAATTCAACTACGTTGCCGTTGGTGATGTTTCACAATTGCCATTTGCTGATGAATTATAAAACGACATATTTAAATCAAAGATTATTTAACCCTCACATTCCATTCTAAAAACAAAGCTCATAGAGATAAGTAAATAAAAAAAACTGATATAATGCAAATATTCTGGGCTTGTAAGCTTTACACTCATGCTTAATATCATACGTTTGTAAACATATTGTAACAATTCATTCATTAATTATTGAAGGGTAGCTGATTTTCATCGTATCACCTGTGTTCATTCTTTAACTTCCTGTATATAGAGCACGTTATTGCATCTGATGAACAGATCATTACCAAGTTTCGTACTATTGCCATCCACTATCTCCTCTGGGTCAGACAGACTTATGTTGAAGTAGTTATCACTGGAATTTAGCACACCTTTATAACTTGTGTTATTGAACTTCAGTTTTATCAGCACTTTAGTACCAATTAATTCTTTTATGAAAGGTTTTGGGTTTGTGATATTAAGCTAGACTGGGTTAGTAGTTGCACTGTAGTTCATCTGTGAGTTAGTACTTACGGACATGACTTTTGTGTGACGTTTTCTCTTGTCGATTGTAAGTGTGAAGTTTGTTGATAGTTGAGAAAGCCTGTGGATTTTTTTTCCGAAGCCAAAATTTCCAATCGCTTATATAATCAACAGCCGGACGTACAGGCTTTTACTTTAAAACTTTCTATTATATGCGGTATAAATGCTGTGGACTGAGTGATGCAAATGATGTGACTCTAACAATCGTAGATAGTGGTTTTTGGCTGTTGATTTTCTATTTGAAATCCTTCAAATTCGCACTAGAAGGAACAGGAGTATTGAAAGCAGATGTGCTTGGTGATGGCGAGTACTTCGATGTAAGGAAGTAAGACCCAGGCAAAGGCTTGAACCCATCGCTGTGACATGTTAGTCTTTTGTAGATCTTGGTCCAGTATATTTGGGTCAAAAGCCAAGTATCTGTCATCACTTCGGGATAAGGATCCGAAGCTTTGTAGATGAAGAAAGCAAGACCCATTTGCTCCAATAAAACCAAGAAGAATGCAATGTATTGGAATCGAAAGGCCAGAACGTGGAACAAAGTACCATACCCAATAGTTAACCCAATTCTGGACTCTATCCAGTTGTCCATTTGATTTTCATTCAGTTTCAAGCGTTCAAAATATGGGACAACAAGTAAGGCTCTAACAGTGATGCGAACGAATATGAAGTTGGAGTAAGCTTTGATGCAGTAGTAAGGAGGGACAAATAAACCAACTAGGAAGATGAGAAACGAGTTCCAAGCACCAGTGTTTGGGTTAAAGAATCTAGCCACAAAGAATGAAATCAAAAACTTGCTTATTGCGGTGGGAGCAACTGTATAGATGGCATACAGAACAATGTTTGTTGAGACCAACTTGGCATATGATTTCACCAGAGGGGATAAGTAGTTAAGCTGGGAGGTGCTTAAATGTATGTATTGTGAAACTTTGATCGACAGGCCGGAACGGTTATCGAGATCGATCTTATTGGATTTGAGTAACCACGTGGAATAGTTCGATCTAGAACTTGATGGTTTGGTGGCAACAGAGACCTTGTCAATATATTGGAGGCCATTAAGGAAGATCTCTTCGAAAGTGTCACTGTAAATGGAATATATCAGCAAGAGCACAATTTGGGGTAGATGGAAGAGCTCTGACTGAATGAAGTTGATCTTCTGAATCAAGTGATCATATTGGGCTTCTCTGTGGAACAAAGTCTCGAGGACAAAGCAGCCAAGCTTGATGAGGAGGTTTGGTATTGAAAGGACAATCTGTACCAGAATGGATATCATTATTGTTATGAGTGTGAACTTGAAGTACTTGGAGTTCTCGTAGATGAACTGGTCTTGTGAAAGTCTGTAAACGCCCAAGACGCCAAACTGGGCCCCCTTGAGGAGTGCAATCAGCGAAAAGCTTGGATTTGGGTTGGATGCGAATATTGGAGATGCCATCCTTTGGTTTGCCTTATACTGTTACTCTTTCTAAAGAAGACCTCAAGTGCAAAGTACTCTAAAAAGCTCAAAGATTGGGATTTTTCTGGAAATTTTCATTTCGCACTTAAACGTACACGCTAAAAGCCAACGACGTCATTTCGCATAACCGATCTAGATAACGGATTTAGAAGCATCTAGACTACAATAGAAGTTTCGAGGTAGCAAATTTAGATTAGACTATCAGGCGACTTCAGCGAGGGTTGGAGGAACCCTTCTATCGATGTTCAGACCGTCTGGTTTCCTGTGAGCCATAATTCTGTTGGCGTCAAAGGTGCCGAACTTCTTAACCAACTTACCGTAGAACAAGCCACAGGCATTACACAACGTTCTGGGGCCTGTCGGACCTTTTCTCCATTCGGGGGTGTCTGCTGTACCACATTGCTGACACTCACTCACAGCGCCAGTAGGGGATTTTGAAGCTCTCGTTTGTGTTGATTGCTTTGTAGCCTGGCTCACAGGAGACGGAGAAGTTGACGAAAACCCTTGTGTTTCGCTGGCATCAGTGGAGAGGGAGTTTGCTCTTCTTGAGAACTGGTCCAAGTTTGGTGAGATAGTGGTAATTCTGGAAGTTTCTGAGAGACTCTGTGTAACTGACGAGCTAGCACGTCTAGTTCTTTCTTCAAGCGGCATAGATGGCTGTTTGAACTCCAGTATCTTTTTGAAGTACTCCTTCATCTTAGCAGCATTAACACGATTAGCTTCGATCTGAGAGGTGCTATAACTAATCAGACGCTCTTCCACTTCAAATCTAATAGTTTCTAGATCTTCTGCAGAACCAACAATCTCCTTGATCTCTTCAACCATTGGCGTGAAGTCGTTGTAAGACTCCAGTAATTTGTCCAGCTCGGCCAAGATAAGTAGCATATCCATCTTGTCTGAGTTTGGTGGTCTATCAGGGTGGAAAGTACCACCAAAGCTGCACCTGTCAAGTGATGAAAGCTGATCTTTCTCTAAATTCATACGTGCAAGACGCGCTTGGCCTTGAATCTCTTCGAGCGCTAGACGTGGGAAATCCAACACAGCACGGTTACCTCCATGAAACTCGACAATTTGGTCACATAAACTATCAAACGAAGGTAATTTGTCACTTTCGGGCCTGTATCCTGAGGTATCCACTTGCTGTAAGTTTTCATCGTTTATGATGTACCTGGTCTGCACTAATTCTTCTGACTGCATTTCTCTTCGAAACTTTTCTCTCTTTACAATATCTTAGTATTTTTTGAAAGCGTAAGATGATGCAGAGGTGGCCAGCAAATGCTATTTATATAATTAATCAGCTCATGTTGGTTTTCTGTCCCTAATCTTACTTATAATTATATTGTTCTCAAATTTAGGGAGACCTGATAGCAGAAAATGTGTATAACGCGCTAAAGCTCTCACGTGAAAAGGATCAGCACGTAAGCGCAGAGAGTGGAGGAGGACTGGCAAGGTAGTGAGTATATGACAATACGCCGCTTTCTGGCATATTCGAGTTAAGAGAAAGCCAAGATTGTTAATAGGTCTAGAAAAATTGCCAAAATGTAGCCTTCATGGCACTTCGGAGATAACAAATCAAGTCCGACGACACCATATCTCACAACTCCCCTCCAGAATCCCAAAACATTTGTCAGGATGCAAGTCCTATTCAAACAGCTCCGAGCTACCTAGCCTATATGATGTACTACTGCTTTTGATTGAGATATCCGTTTACTTTAAGATTCTAATACAGCCGATTTACTCTTTAAACTCGAAGTAGCTCTGAAACTTCTCAAAGTATTGGTCTAGAAATGGCTGGAAGTCTTTAACAAAGTTCAAATTGATCTGGATCTGTTCAGAAGTGGAAATGATATCATGTGTAACAAATGGATTGATCTGACTCCCAGGCTGTGAAAAGACGTGGTCAGTGATGCTCCACTTATCATTCTTGAAGTCTGGACGAACGCCTAAATTGGAAACCTCAAACAGGTTACGACGAGGCTGCTTCTTCATTGTCTCAAACATCTTCTTAGCGTTCACGTACTTCAGAAGACCGATTAGTTTAGCAGTTTGACGCAAATTGCCTTCATTCATGATACTATTGATGTAGCTAACATAACTCCAGTCAATCTCTCTCGAGGTTGAAGGTGATAATTGCAAAAACAGCGCACTAACGAAGACACCGTAGGTTTTGGTTTGGTGATTCAAGAATTTGCGTAGATCAACAGCAACTGAACCACGAATCGGCTTATCAGTGATTGTGTAAAATGAGCTCAGAATGGCATAAATAAGGTAACTAGTGAACTTGACGTTGTGTTCTTTGATCAAAGACTTCATACGCCCAATTTGAATCTTGTCCAGACTAATTTTCCGTTTGATAGAGCCGAACGTTGGATCTGGAAGGGGTGGCTCATTGTACAACGTCCAGCATTCTCCTGCAACCATGTTGTAAGGTTTACCTTCACCTCTTCTGAATAATTTCTGGACCGGCAAGGGAGCATGAAGCTCCCATAGTGTCTTCAAAGCAAACTTCTTGGTCACTTTGGTGATCTTTTCCAGTGATTTATACTTATCAGAGTCAGGATCAATGTCGTAACCGTTCAATAGGCTGACCAATTCCTCCATTATCCAGCAGCCTGTGCTGCCATCAATAAATGTGTGGTCACCGTTCAGAAGTAGGTAATTGTCTTTGGTGACAATGAGCCTCCATAAGTATTGCTTCACCCCAAATTTGAACCCATTAGGATGAATTTTTGCCAGTAGATCCTCAGAGTAATCCTCATGGGAAAATTCAACAACAGAAACCGGATCAACACCAGTAATCTCAGCGCAATAGTGAATTCTTCTCCTGGCCAAAACCTGAAGTCTAAGGATTTTCCTGTCCTTGATCAGCTCGGCTAAGCAGGCGAAAAATGGACCCTTATTCTCTCTGACATCTTGACTCAGCTTGATACCAAGAACGAACGATGTATATGAGCCAGTGGCATTAAAGTTATGGTGGTACTCTTCCAATATGTTCATCGGCCTGTATTCTTTAATACCTGTCATATCAGAGGTTAGACAAAGGATGGAGGTAAACCGGATCGTTATGTGTCTTACCTGAAGGAAGATTAATCATCTTATAGGTGGCAACAAATAAGGTTTAGATCACGATGATGCAGTTCTTCCAAACTCAAACCTAAAACTATTGTTTCATTTAGGGCCAACAAACAATAAGTGGCGAACAGCGGTGGGAGCACACAGCAAAAATCCTTTGTGGAAAACTATGGACCAAAGTTGCTGAGTTCGTGAAGATTGTCGATCAAGATTCAATGTGTACCAGTTTCAACTAAATATTGATCCATAGTGTCCTGGTAGCTAATTAAGAGCGGTCTGACAACCAGTCGTTGCAGTTTCGTCTTCAATGGACAAGCATTAGCAACTTATCGTGTTCCAACTTCCAGATGGCTTTAGCCCACATAGCCACATACACCTGCACCTGCACCATGCACTTGTTTCAGGTCAAAAATATAAAGTTGTTCCTTGTTTCTTTTGGTCATGATGACTTCACATTTGACGTTGGCGGGCGATAGTGGTTGGCCTAAGATGCAGCTTCGATCAAGCTTCAAAGCACTGCAAAGAGTCGAGTGAGTATGGTTTTTTCATAAGTGAGCCAGACTCAGTCCTTCAGCTCCTCAAATGTTGGCGTTGGCGTATAACTTGAAACTTTTGAATAGCTAAAACAATTTGGTAGCGCGTCTGTTGACTAGATAGCTCGAGTACTTCGCATTTCGCACCCTCATAAACAAGAGCTGGAGTTGCTGTAGAGACTAATTTTTTGATTACCTAGTACTGTGTGCCCTCTGGCCTTGCGACTCTTTTTCTCCGAACGAGCGCTGTCAGATGCGCCTATGACTCTGATTTGTTGCCTGTGATGTCATGTAAAAACGATCAGTGCAACTGTAAGAAAACACTTCCGCTTTCGGAAGTCCGTCTCGACGGCTCTCTGGTTGCACATCGACAAAGTCGCAATTGCCAGTCAGCACAACACGAACACGAGCCGTGCACTGTGACTGTGATGACCACCATCTGTGTACCAGCACACCATCCCCAACAGGCTCCACTAAACAACTCCCCTGTTTCTAGACAATAGGCCTGCTGTCACCCCCGAAGTACTCTGCATCTTTGACAGCTTAGTATTTTTGTGCCCAAATAGCCTATCGACCCTTCAATGACTAGGGCAGCGATAGCTTATTTGGCACACGGACTGACGGTACCCAGCTCCAGGCGGCTTTAAGCTTAAGCTAGATGCGCGTGCCTGCCTGGTCCTGCCTGTATCATTGCTGTCACTGCCGGGCCCTTTCCCCAGAGTTGACTCGCTAGGCAGCGGCCGCCTAATTGATCCCCCGCAAAAAATGAAGGTGCACCCCAGATTCCTCCATCCTGGTTAAATGAACGTACCCCGGGTTTGGATTTTCATTTAGCCTGTTCTGCTCTTCTGTGTCGCTTAAACAATGCCCTTCGTTTCGAGATTTGATGTTTGTATAAGTACACACTGATTTCCCCAGATTTACAATTCATCAACCGTTGGAATCATCACCCAATCGCATTATGATTCATTTTCTACACAAGATCATTGGGAGTGGTACCAGATACTGGAAATCTGGTAAACAGGTCTCAGTTGCCATCACCGCCACATGTGAACTGGCTTTCATTCTGTTTGGTATTGAACAAGGTATTGTCGGTAACTTAATTGACGGTGAAAACTTCTTGAATCAGTTCAATCATCCAACTGGTAGTTTCTTGGGGTTCATTGTTTCCATTTACACACTTGGATGTTTCTTCGGTTGTTTCTTGAACTATTTTGCTGGTGACTACATTGGTAGAAGATTGACAATCATGACTGCTATGTGCTTGATCATTATTGGTGTTGCCTTACAAACTTCTGCTTTCACTGTTCCTCACTTGATGATCGGTAGATTCATCTCAGGTCTGGGTACCGGTATGGAAACCTCTTCTGTCCCAATGTTCCAAGCTGAACTATGTAGACCAGAGGTTCGTGGTAGTTTGGTTGCATCAGAAGCCCTATTTGTTGGTATCGGTTTGGTTTACGCTTATTGGTTGACTTATGGTATGTCATATGCCTCTGGTGCTATCGTTTGGAGATTCCCAATCGCTACTCAAATCATCTTTGCTCTAGGTGTTCTATTGTTATGTCTGACTATCCCGGAATCACCAAGATATTTGTTCTCCAAGGGTAGAAAAGAAGAAGCCAGAAAAGTCTTGTCTTATGTCTTTGGTCAACCAGAAGACTCTGCAGAAATCACTTCCTTGTATCAAGAAATTGAGGAAGCTATGGCTTTGGAGACAATGGAAGGCCAAGCAACTTGGAAATCCCTATTCAAAAAGGATGTTGCCAGAACCCGTCACAGAGTCATCTTATCTTACATGTCAATGTTTGCCCAACAATTGTCAGGTATCAATCTGATCAATTACTATATTACAACTGTCTTGATCCAGAATGTTGGTCTAGACAGAAACTTAGCTATGATTTTAGGTGGTTGTGCTGTCATCTGTTTCACTGTCGGTTCCCTTGTTCCTTCATTCTTCACTGATAGACTGGGTAGAAGAAAACCATTAGTTTATGGCCATTTCGGTTGTGGAGTCTGTATGTTGATGGTGTCCATTCTATTAAGTTTCCAGGACAATGCCAAGTTGAGCAAAAGCACTGGTGCTGCCTCAGTTGCATTCTTCTTCCTTTTCCAATTGATCTTTGGTGCCACCGCTAACTGTATCCCATGGGTTATTGTCCCAGAACTATTGCCTTTACACGCTAGATCCAAGGGTACTGCTATCGGTATCAGTGCCAACTGGCTATGGAACTTCTTTGTTGTTGAAATCACTCCAACTCTGATTGGTAACATCAAATGGAGATCATACTTGTTGTTCACCGTCATGAACTTTGCCTTCGTCTTCATGTTCTACTTCTTCTATCCAGAAGTCAAGAACTTGACATTGGAAGCTATCGACAGAGTCTTTGTCGAAGAAGGTCAGTTCTTTATGGGATACGTGAACACTAGACCATACGTCAAATCAGACGTTGAAGTTCCTCAAATCTCATATAAGGCTGAGGTGCAACACGTTGAAAAGACTGAATCCAGTAGCAGTCAGCAAGAATTGCTTGAAGGTAAAGATTGAAAATGAGAACTGATTTTGAACATTTAATAATGTTGCATTTGCAGGTCACTTAATGCCCCAATGTATGAGATAATGTTGACTTTCCTCTGTAGTGAGTCTCGAGGCTCTCCGGTTAAATAAACGGGTAAATGGTCAGATTATAAAACAAGTTCGCGATTTTTCGAAAACACTACCCCATGATTTTGCAAAAGCTATGTTCGTTTCGTTTTGGATCTCTTGATCAAAAGTAAGATTATAATCAGCTTGGAGCATTGGTAACTACGTATGACTGACGACTGGTATCACTTGCAAAGGAAGGCCAACCCTCCTGGGTGGACTCCTCCTGCTCAAGGATCCAATTACAACCCATTTGACCCGCACGACAAGAGACCACCACAAGGTTACCCAAGTGAATTCAAGACCCCTGGGAGGGAATCAAACTGGTCGACAGTTCCAAAAGATGCTACGCAGTACCAGCACATGAAAACCACTATGGCTAGACTGCAATACACTCCAAGACCACACAGTGAGCTTTACCCAGGTCAATTCAAAACTTTAAGGAGAGTGAACAACTATACGAGGTTTGATAGAGGTGTACAACTAACTGGGAGATGGTTGGTTGTTGGCCTGGTGGGGTATGGTATCTTTATACATCGTTGGAATGATGGGTATGAGAACATCTTCAGTGATCTTTACAGATCTCAGTTACGATTCAAATATTGGTTATTCGGAAGGCTGAATGATCAAGAAATGTCCGACTTGAACTCTGAACCTGTATTCAGAAGAGATATCAGAGTCGGTGCGGGTGAAGGTACCATAAATGACGTTGCTTTGGAAAATGGTATTGCATTGGAAAGACCTGAGAGAAAGCATTACATCGAAGCTGAGAGAATAATGCAACAGAGGGAAGAAGAGGCACTAAGAGCGCAAGATGAGAAAGCCAACAGATCAAGAAAGTGGTGGTGAAGATGTGCCAAAAATAGTATTTATTTTATTTATTAGCTGTCTATTTATTATTTATGATCATCCCAGCTGATTTTAACCTTGTTTTTGTAATACTTGTGCATCCAAGAACCTCTCTAATCTACCAATGAAGTAAGGGTCCACCGACATGAACTCACTGGTGTGGGTCTCCACCGTGCTTGGATAAGCATTCAAGAGCTCTGTAGGTCTGAAACTGTCCTGCGCTATGTCATCTGTCAGTTGAACCATGTTTTGTACGATGTAGTCAATAGTTTCTTCATCCAACCAAGTCACTGTACCTATCTGGGACAAATTATGCAAATATGCTTCTGAAACTCTTCCAGTGCCGACCCCAAACATCGTACTAGTCAAATATGAGTGGATCATATACAATCTTCTGGCATAACTGTAATGTGAGGCGACTTTACCAATCATTGAAATCAGAATTCTGCAGTTTTGAATGAACATGCGTTTCACCGTTTGTAGTTTAGGATTTTGGTCATGTGTCATTTGGAATAAGACTTTAGCAACCAGTGTATAATGTGTGGACAAGATTCTATGGATGTTAAGAATGATTATTGGCATTGGTTCAATGCTATGACCAAAATGATTCCTCAAGTTATAGCTGTGATGGCTGGTATTATCAAGAAAGTAAGCAGCTCTCGATACTGGACCAGCAATATCTATCATCTGTCTTACCGTCTTGTTGAATTCCTTGGATGATTTTTGACCAAGTTTATCATGATGTAACATTATCGGGGCTACCACCATGGTAGCTATGCAATGAAGGTGAAGATATGACAGGAATTTGGAAACTTTGCGAATTCTTGAGTTTTTAGTGCTTGAATCCATGTTGAGAATATCTTCCAAAGGCAATTCATGCATCTTCTCAATTAGAGTCAGTAGGTACTCTTCGTAATCAGAGACCTTTGGTAACGACCTAGCATTCTTCATCATCGTCACCAGAGGTTGTAGCAAATCATTTAGAGTCTTCTGATCTTTAAAATTGAGATCCAACAGCTGATCAAACTCATCAGTATTTCCAGAGAAGGGTAGACTTGTAGAGTATTCCTCCGTACCAACATAAACAAGATCCCCATTGTAGATAGTGTCTTGAAAAGCGATGTTAATCATAGTATGCCACAATCTTCTGTCCTCGTTATCTGCTTGTTGATCTCCTCCTGATGATGAAGGATCAATGTGTAAACCCAGCACACTACCTATCCTCAATGGATCATATCTTAAACTTTCTTTATAGTCTTCTACCCACCCGATGAGATTGTTGGAGTTTCTCCTGCAATAATCTATCAAAAGCATCAATTTCAAAGCACCTTTGTCAATTTCATGCACGGGAAATAACAGTTCTTCAAGACATAAGATACTCAGATTGAGAGCTTCAGGGCCCACTTTCAAAGGCAATGTATCTTTTTCGTACCCACAGTTGTAGAATGAAATGTATGATATTCTGATAACGACAAGGACCAGTCCAATCGCTAGGTAGTCTTCCTTTTTCATGTTAGTGGGTCTTTGGGTGTTGATGAGTAGACCCCTATTCCCAAAATATTTTGCCAAATAGAAGCGAATCTCCTCTCGACTAATGTATGAGCAACTGGAATGGATCTCAGAGTTGAAGAAGTGCTCGACATACTGATAGACGGCTGTCATATCCTGGAAGTAAGGTGTAATGAATTGCAGTTTTTCAGAATCACAGAGTGCAATCATACTCTTCAGGACATCGAATGACAGGTCCTTCTTCTGTTCTTGTGTAAGCTCCTTGGTAAGCGTTTCTGGGACATCGTCCGTCTGTATCAGTGTCTTGGAGATGGTGCTGATGTAACGACTCTGTTGGATCACATAAAGCAGAGATAAGATTTGTGAAAACAGCACCGAATCCGAATCATCGTCAAGTTGACATTCCAGATCGTACTTGCGCTGCTCCAGGACACCCAATTGCTCTTTGAGCAGTCTG